>JAOVVB010160505.1:0-11631 GCA_028570985.1 Heterobranchus longifilis | reverse complement strand
GTCATGTCTACACATTTTAAGCCTTTCGCGTGTCATTAAACGCCACGTTCTCATTCTCAACTCATCACATATGGACGCTTCAGGAAACCTTGACGTCACTTTTAATGCGTCAAACTATGACGCTTCACTACAGTCGCAGTTTTAAACATGTGATTTCAAACAGTACTTCTGTTTAGGCAATAAAACTACTTAGTTACGTTTCAGAAAAAATCATGTTTGGGTTAAAATATGTAAGTTTGCTACATTAAGTACATAAGTTAAACACACATAAATAAGTCAATAAGTGTGTTTGTTTGACCCATCCTCCTCCCAATGTGGACTTTGTCGCACTTCATACTACAGTACATCACCTGACCTGCTGCTGATGAGTTTACATTGGATTTAGGTGAAAGCTCGGTGCAACTAAATGGCGTGAAAATGGCATGCAAAAAGAAAAAATGTGTAGTGAAACCATGCATTCACTGCATACATTCATGACTAAATGCTAGAAATGTGATTAGTTTGTATAAAAAGTATTTTTGTATTTTCAAATTACAAATTACTTGTGTTTTATTTAAATACATTGTCTAATACCAGTATTTTGATACAGTACATTTGATGAACAAGTATTTGTAATTTGTAACAAGATACTTTTTGATGTATTTTTGCCCATCTCTGCACATACATGCTTTGCTCCATCAGGCACCCGAGATGCTTTTTTCTCTCTAAGCTCATGCCCTGGTGTTTAGCGGTAATAATCTCCTGCTGTGATGTGTCTGCAGTGCTGTCAGTTCTCATGCTGATCGTGAGGAGGCACAGGCGGAAGCAGCAGGAGGGATTGGAGGTGGAGGTGAAGGAGCTGGAGCTACCGGAGACAGTGTCGCAGAAGGTGCTGTATTATGGAGAACCAGGGGGTGGAAGAGCAGACCTGGACTTCTGCCAGCCCGTCGTCCCGCTGCGACACCACCCCAGGAGGAGGGAGAGGAGGCTGCGGAGGGAGGATGTCAGGGCCAGCATACGCATGTCCCTCCGAGAATCCCACCTCATCGGGCCGGACGACGAGGTATTCAGGCAGTTTATTGTGGACAGGCTGGCGGAGGCGGATCAGGATCCGTACGTGCCTCCGTTCGACTGCCTAAGAACCTATGTGTATGAGGGGTCGGGGTCTCCCACTGGGTCCCTGAGCTCACTGGAGTCATCTACTTCAGATCTTGAACCTGAGCAACGTGTTTGTAATCCCAGACCCTACCTGGTTAGACTCACCCCGTGGTATGGGGGAGGAGAAGAAGACACCATCTTCTGAGGGGCTCTTCTTCTTCTCCTCCTTAAATGGCTGTTCCTCTAATCTTTGCATGATGGAACTGATGGTACATTTCCAATGAGCGCTCGTCCAAGACATGGACAAGCACTTAAAGTAGAGGTTTTAACATTTGGGAAAATATGCGTATTCCCTTTCTTGCCCAGAGTTAGATGAGATGATTGATAACACTCTTAATGTCTGTACAGTAAATATAAAGCTATAGCAGCCTGGTAATGACTGGAAACAAGGCAAGACAAGGTTTCTTTGGAGGCCTGAGGCCATGTTCATACCGTTTTATTTGTAATCTGGAGAAAACGCAAGTTCTCCCATTCATTTGAATGGAGGTAGTGTGTTTAGGCTGCGGCGGTCGGGGCTGTATGGGGAGTGCCGGAAAAAGATGCAGCGGCCTGCGATGAAAAATTCAGTCACACAGATAAAGTCTGCTACATTGGGGGTTAAAGTAAACAACAGGACGCCACACATAAGTGACGCTCCCACACCAGCAGACGACCCTGCGGCGAATCGCCTGATTGTGATTCTTGGTCTGAATGCAGCCTTCCAGGTGCTGTTAGGACAATTTTCTTACTTTCTTCTTTCTAGCTGTTTCCCCCCTGTTTCCAGTCTTTATGCCACGCTGCCTGCTGGCTGTAGCTTCAGATTTATCTTACAGACATGAGAGTGGTCTCTCATCACTCATGTATTTCACAAAATGTCAAACTATTCCTTTAAAGATAAAAATCAATCCGTAATAGTAATAATTTCATGTTTGCCTTGCACATCTGGACCAAGTGGCAAACACTGGGGCTGAAAATTAATCCAACACAGAAATGTCAAAAAACTGCAATTCCTTGAATGTCCACTGGCTGGCTCCAAAAGCGAGTCAACCCCCCATAGACCCCCATGTTAAAATGCTCAACTTTACAGCAGACAGAAACATGTTTACAGCCTGGTACAAAAAAAACGGTTTTGGTCTCTATAGCTAATTTCCACGTTCATGACAACTGTACTGGAGAATTCTTATTTTAAATTATATTAAAGCTTAAAGTTATGTGTAATTGTGTGGCCGCTTTGAGTGACAGGTGAGTCACAGGCGGCGGTGTATAACTCCTCAAACGTTGATTACATTTCTGACTTTGTATGTCTAATATGAATGATTATGTTAGACTTTGTCTCAGTGCTTTAAAATCAGAGGGCAATGGGTCTCACTCTCGAGCAACAATCAAATACCATCCATCGTATATCATCTATATCATACATCTGTTGTAGAAGGGGCAGATATTTACAAGGCTGTTTGTATGAACGCTAAAAACATTTGTTTTTCCTGACAAGCGGCCTCTTGTGGTTGTGCAAATAATGACTGTCCTCTCTAATTAGCAAAAGGTGGAATAACGTTGTTGAGTGTACAAAGCATGTGACTAAAGGCTCATTTATGCTCAACGTTAGCACGTACACGGACGGAGCCTTCTGTCCGTGTCTGTATTTCTGCACGTTCTCTGAAAGCTGACAGATACGGACGTAACGGAGCAGTACCACCGGAAATCATGGAGCAGTGTAGCGCGAGGCAGTGGAGAGAGCGGAGGAAACATCTAAAAACAATGGAGATATATTTAATGCATGATTTAATAGATGTAGAAATGTTTTTTTATATTGATGTATATAATGGGCTCACAGACCACCGCTGCCTACAACGCTACCTCCACTTTTCCCTGTTTCTTAAGAAGTACATTATTACGACTTCCTCCACCGTCCTGTTTGTTGTCAGGAACTTTTTTTTTTCCCTCCGGTGGATGTATTGCTTAAGATTTATTGCCAACATAAAGGACACACGGAAGTATGTGGGCAGTGACGGTGACGTAGTTAGAAATTAAAGGAACAATTTTCGTATGTAAAGGGAGCATAAATGAGCCTTTACAGTCCAGAAACTGCACTTTGCATCCTTTCTTCTACCAAACATGAATTGTTTGTTTTGTGTTTTGTTAACTGTGACCCTTCGCTAACCTTTAAAGCTGCAGTCATTTATTTTTTTGGTCACTTGGGGGCAGTGGAACAAGCTGAAGACACAATATTATCACATTATGAAATTGTTATGGCTGGTAAAGAGTGCAACAATGGGATTTCATGCTTTAATTATTACAGTTATTACAGTGTGATGATATTGTATAATACCGACAGTATTACTGACCTGTGAAATTTACATTTATGATACTATTTGTAATATTTTTCATTTCTTATCATGTTTTATATTTGGTATTTTGGCTCATAACAGTTTGTACTGTACAGTATTTGTATTTTACATTATGAAATGATATAAATTAATGCGTACTTCCCTCGGGTACATGTATGGCAACATATTTTTTTAAATAGAGATTTTGTTTCCTGAGGAGCTTTTTTCTCACAGAAATTAAAGTTCACATCCAGAAGAGTATCCATGGAATATGAACTGTTTAACATGCATTATGCTGTATGATATGACTTTCTGCTTTTTTGTTGAGTCACGAGAGAGCAGATCACACGACTCCTGTAAACCAATCAGCAGCGGCGGGAGAGTGACTGGCAGCAAAACTCCAGCAAAGTAAGATTAAGAGGCGAGAAAAAGGCTTGATTTGAAATGTATAAAGAGTGAAACTCTTGAGAAAAAAAACTGCATAATATACAGCTCCTGGCTGTCTTCTTTCTTCATGGTCATTTACTGTATTATTGGCAAACACTGCATGATCGTGTTAGCTGTGTGTGGGTGGCTGCTCACAGGGTGACTTGAGGTAATTTAATGGGGCTCAGGTCCAGCCCCCTTCACCTTCCCATCCACTAATTGGGCTGTTTGTTGTCTGCGAAGGTCAGTGTTTAAGACCAGAGAGAGTATAGATCTCACTGAAGGAAAAACTGAAGAATTTCATAAACAAACCTATTTGGAAAGTACTCGGAAAGCCTCGAGGTGTGAGACATTGTGAGGGATGCAACTAATTGCTTGAATCTATTCAGCTTTTCCTCTCCTGCCGTGGTTCCTTGTATGAGTAGGTGCACCACTCAGCAGGACAATTTCCAGACATCACTGCAACTCAGAGTGAGCTTCAAATAGCTTCCACTGTTGGAAACAATCTATCCGGCCAGTGCTTTTTAGACTAAATCATTGTCTCACAATGGCTTTTAAAGATACAGGTGCTGTCAAAAAAAAAGGTCCTTTCAAACCAATCTCCACAGTCCAACATGGATTTGCCCATAAAGGCTCTGTTGTAATTCCCTTTTTCAAAAAGAACCTTAATGTCAAAAGTCATTCAGCTCCTGGTGTCATTTAACCTTTTGAATTTCTGTCATTACCCATGGTGAATATCACGGGTAATTTAACCTAACAGCCCCTTTCTTTGTGTAATTATACCCATTACAGCAGTGTGAAGGATTTCACTCCGTCAACTGTCTCTGTCCTCTGCACAGGTTATAGATTCAGCTCTTCTTTTCAAACCCAGAGCCAAACTCATCACAAAGCGCCACAATGCTCACTGGAGGGTCTTTGAGAGGGGGGCTCTCATTTGGCAGACAGTGAGTTGATTGAAAAGATGCCTGAAAGGATTTTGAGATCCATTTAAAAGAAAAAAAAAAGAAAAAATCATTAGCAGCATGTATGCCTCAAGGTTTGGCTGATCAAGTGCAATTTGTGAACGAAATTCTGGAGTATGAAGATTAAGATTTGGATGTGATTCTGAGCATCACAATAGTTTATGAGTGTATGATTTTAATAGTTGTAATCCAGCAATACTCATCAATAGATAGTGGAATTAATGCTGTTATAGTCTTACTTGATAAAAGCTGACATCTGGCCCTTCCCACTATCTCTGCTATCTATCTATCTATTTCATTTCATTTTTTAAAGACTTATATTGACAATATTGTTTTGCACAAAACATTTCATACTCGAAACATATGTTTTTATGAAGTCCAGTACAATGTAGCTGTGACCGGGGCTTTGCGTGTTTCACAACGTTAACGACGTGTTAAAACCACGACCATTACGTTTAGGTATGAGGACAGAAAACACTCTTATGGGTCATATTTCCTACCACCGCTATAGGGTGTTAATTTAGTAAACGCTCGTGTGGGTCGTATTAGAGGGTAGGAACAAACGACTTATGTGGTCGTATGCTTTGGAGGACTTGTTGGCAGGATTTGTCATTTTAAATGAGAGAGCTCTATAAGTCAGGCCCCTATATCTTGAATGATGAAGATTGGATGACTGGTTGAGTAGGATGGATATGAGAATACATTAAATTCCTTTATTGATTAACCACTGATCCCAATGATGTCAAACTGCGAACAACATAAGCAGAAACGGGACAGAGATTTAAGCCTGAAGATCACAATAATCAATATTAAACCACCTCACTATAATATTAAGCACGCTGACACTGGCAGTGTGCCTGCACACACACAACCAGGCTGTTATCACCCCAGCATGTGTGTTGTGTCAAATCTGACAGCAAATGTGTTAAAAGATGATGCAAACTTTAATATTTCAGGATTTACAGAATACATTTCCTGCAAGTTATTTCATGTGAGCCTCCGCCACTGCGGTCCATTAATGAGCTTTCCCTCATTGTGATGAGACTTGGGGATTGTCACACTTGGAAAAGAAATTAATAAGTAATGATGCCGTGCAAAATCTTTGGAAACTTGCTTTGTTGTTCATCAGAGGCTAAATGGTGGCTGTTTTGGGGGTAATATGTGGCCTCGTTTACAAGACAGTTGATAGTTTCACATCGTGCCTGAGGCAACTTGATTATTAGCAAGACTATTCGTACTCATGCTGAATTTTGTTTTGGCTTGATGGATCTGGCTGAAGAAACAGTTTTACATTGCAAAATAAAGCTTTAAGCTAACTCTGGTACTATACATTAAATGTAGCATTTATGTTGTACATATTGTAGCCTACATAGGTTAGTCCCTTACAAATAAAATAAACAAATAAATAAAAATCAGGGGAATGCAAAAAATATTGCGAGGGATTGCAAAAACAAAAAAAAACAATCCTACCGTGAACATTTGGGGGCTCTGTATTGTTCAACTAATTCATAACGTTAGCTTGATCAGGTAATGACAGCTAATAAAATCTGCCATTTCTCAACCTGTCATTTTAACCAGCAAAATCAAAGGTCGCCAGGTAGAAGAAACCTGCTGTTGTCTATTTCCTGACCGTCCTCACCTTTTTTGGTGAGGACGGTCACCACGGTTATATAATAAGCTGCTTTTACAAGCAGCTTATTATATAATAGTTCTGAACTATCAGAGAGAAGAAGACAGAAAGGACTACAATGTGCATTTGAGAGCAAACGGTGTGTCACTGTTGCTCCATAGAGTAATGTTATGTTATATAATTCCTTTGGAATATATCTCACTGAAATCATTAAAAACGCCATACTGACATACCAGGAGTCTGAAAGCTTGACAGGCATAGCAAAAGTTACCATTATGTGCTATATTGTATTTATCACTAAAACCCACATATAATCTAAATGTGAATATGCACTGTGCAGCCAAGAAAAGCCTAATAGTAGCCTATACATTAAAATACATGCATGAAAAATAGTGATTTACTGATGTGCCCTCATTGAGCACGCCACAATTCAGCATACACTTAAGGTTAGGCATTTATAATACTAATGATGATGTAACTCTGAGGAGCATCCATTCTGTAAGCACCAGCCCGATTAGTGTGACTACTTCCTGAAATTAGAGGAAAGCAGAACAGACTGTGATTGTGTGATTGTAGAGTTAGTGAGCCTGTTGCTAATCACCAATCATCATTTTGACTCCAGCATAAAATGAACATAAAAAACATGTCCTGCCATTTCCTATGACAAATCAGATTGCAATTCACCCCAGCTCATGAAAACTGAACAGCAAGCTACAGACAAGAGGCAATAGAGTGGCGTTATGAATGGTAGAGAGGTCATCCTTCAACTAAAGACTCTGCTTCAAGCCCCATCACGGCCGTCATTATCACTGACAAAGTGCACTTGGCACTGACTGTGCTTCTGTAATTTCCTGTTTCTGTTTTATTGGTTGGGATGCACTTCAGCTAACTAACACTCTGATAAACAAATACTACATCCAGTTGTTTTTTGTTAATTAAATGCCCTGAACACTGCCCTGATATTGTCAATCAGTTTCTTACGTGATGAGTCAGAACAGTTTTGGTTATTTTTACATTAAAGATTTCTGTATTACTTGTTTTCTTGCTCTTCTCGAAGTGGGCGGGGCTCAGTTGGAAAAAGCTGATGTCACATGCTTCCGTGCACCAATCAGCATTTAGCAACATTTGAATCAGATGCATAGATTTTAAGATGCTTGATGCATCTCCACTGCAGCAGGTGTATTCATAGTTTTGTGTTGTTATTGAGTTTCTTTACCAGTGTGTTTGGGTAGAAGAAGGTCAATCTATATTTCCAGCATCAGTGTTTGTTTGATAGCAATTCTGTGATGTAAATCACAAGAAAAAGTCATTTAAAGAGTTTGAACGCAGGTTAGCTGGGACACTACAGCAGTTATCTCATGAAGAATAAAGCCCTTGAACACATGAGATTATGGAATAAACCAAACTGACACAAAACACAAGTTAAATAGATTTTAAACGAAAGCAACCAAACGATGTGTTTTCCTTTGCTGCAGAAAGGTTTTCACTCTTTGCACATGAGACTTTTTCATTGAATCAAAATACACAATAAGCTATTTTCAGTTTAGTTTCTTGCATCTCACCTCATCTCATCTTTTGTTCTTGTTCTTGTTGTTCTTGTTCTTGTTCTTGTTGTTCTTGTTCTTGTTCTTGTTCTTGTTGTTGTTGTTGTTCTTCTTCTTCTTGTTGTTCTTCTTGTTCTTCTTCTTCTTGTTCTTCTTGTTCTTCTTCTTCTTGTTCTTCTTGTTCTTCTTGTTCTTCTTGTTCTTGTTCTTGTTCTTCTTGTTGTTCTTCTTGTTGTTCTTGTTCTTGTTGTTCTTGTTCTTCTTGTTCTTGTTCTTGTTCTTGTTGTTCTTGTTGTTCTTGTTCTTGTTCTTGTTCTTATTCTTGTTCTGCTTCTTCTTCTTCTTCTTCTTCTTCTTCTCGTTCTTCTTCTTGTTCTTCTTGTTCTTCTTCTTCTTCTTCTTCTTCTTCTAAGGCCGCTGCTGAATTCAGAAAGAAACACTTTCCACTTATCATACATAACACATCCACTTGATCTGATTTTATATTGTTCTTTCCTTCGGTCTGTACTATGAAAGTACTATTATGGAATACCAAAGGCCTCAGGTCCAAAGTGAAAAGTCCCATTAATAAAGAAGAGATTACTTTCACTTGCTGTCAAGGCCCTGTGCTGCTAAAGGATTGATGCTCTCACATTAAATCAGCCCCTTGAAAGGTCCTTCCAAAACTGTATGAGTGCCAACTGTATAGGTGTTTTTTTTCTCTATTATGTTTCACTTTCAGGGCATGTTCGGTGGTATTATCAAGGCATTGATATTGGGATTTTGCTTTGTTTGTTTGTTGGTTTGGTCATTTTTTAAAAACTGTGTATTTGTCATTGATGTTTGCACACTTTCTTTCCTCCTTTCTTTCTTTTTCTTCCTCCATTTCTCTCCTCAGAGCCACAGGGTTTGTTGTTCACTTTTTGTTGTCTGAGCCATCATTCAAAATGCAGGGCTTTCTTCTGACAGGCACTGAAGCAAGGAAATGAGAAATGACTTACACAGTTTAGCTCCTCTTCATTTTCACTTGCCTTATTATTATCAAACACATGCGGGCGCGTGCACGCACGCACACTGCACGCACTTTTCACAGATGATTAGTGAAGTCTCCTCAGCAAAAAGACACCCAAATCTGTAAAGTGGTGAAAGGTTTTTTGTCAATGTCCACACTCCGTGACATACAGTACATTTAGTAGACTTTGACACCGCAGAGAGCGATGGCCCCTGCACACCACTAATTAGCTGTCATTCATAATTGATTAAAGTCCGAATGTAAATAATAAATGGAAATTGAATTTTATTTGGGGTGTCTTGTCAATTATATTTACTTAGGGTACCACTGAGACTGGATGTAAACATGGCTGCATAATTTGCGAAATAATTTGCCAATCAGATTTAACTAATCGTGTTAAAGGGCACCGAGAGGCTAGGTGTCACAGTTGTTTTTTTTTAAGTCCTTACAGACTTTTTCTGACGTAATTACAAATTCAGGACATGAGGAAAGGATGGACCAAGGTGCTTTGCTCTAAAGGCAGCATTTAAATCTGACAGCCGATCTTGACTTGACTTTTTTTTAGAGGATCTTTTACTTCTTCCTGAGAAGAATGCAAAAATAGGATAATTATACTCTCCTCTGTTTGTTTTACGTCAATTGTAGTTTTTGGTCGGAAAATTATCAAATCAATCAGTCAATCAATGCACACAGATGACTAACTCTGAAAAGTTTGTGCCATCTTCTTCCTTATGTGCTGTTAATTATATAAAAGACAAAACATTATAATGAAGCTGAAACAGCTGGGAAAATTACTTTAGTGTTCACCTAGAATATGATCAGACCTGCAAAGTTTTGCCAATAAATTAGTCGATCAGACAAATTACATCATTCATGTTCTGCAACGTGCCAGAAGAGCCAAAAAACAACCTGGCACTAAGTTACTTTCATTTAATGTTGTCATGTCCATTGATCACAACATTCTGGTCTTCTGTTCAAAAAGAGATTGAGATGCATTGGCATTAAAGCAGCAATGGATCCAAAAGTATGTATTCTCTCTGTTAGCTCTAATATAACTATTATGTTGTGTGCAGCACATTTTAATCCTGCCACATCCACCTACGTTATCAATGTGGCATGCTGAATTACTATAAATTCTTCCTTGCAGAAGATTATCTAATGTACTGCAAGAAACCTTAGATTAGTTTGTAAAAGAATAGTCGCCCCTCTGTATGTATTTTGGTTGTGAGTAGCCAACAATAACCTGTAGGCTATTGAAGTAAATTAAACTTTATTTGCTCACCAAGCATTTTCTGTTATTGCAGATTTCTCCCCCTTGTGTTTTGTTTGTCTGTTTTTGTTTTGTATATGTGTGTGTTCATGCTGGGACAGCAGTATAAGAAAGCTGTGTGTTTAATTTAGCCATCTGTGTATGTTTGCTCTCCTAATATGTTTTGTTGTTTCAAAATAAAAGAGATCATGTGTGTGCAACAATTTTTATAAGTGATTAATCATTTAAGTCATTTATTGTAAGCAAAAAAAATATGGAAATTACCTACTGTATTTCAAGCTTCTAAATTGTGATAAATTAACACTTTTCATTATGATTGTCAGTTATGGAAAGTAACTCAGTACCAGGGGTGGAAGTAACACATTACATTTACTCCTGTTACTGTACAAAATCATTTTTTTGTGTACTTGTACTTTTTTTTTAGTACAATAATAATAATACATTTATTTATTTATTTATTTATTTATTTACTTTATTTATTTATTTATTTATTTATCATTATAGATTATGCTTAGCATTATTGTATCTCAGCATAATGTTGCATCAGTCTTAATTAATGACTGATTTAATGCAGCACCCTGTGAGCAGCTGACCCAAATTAAACACACCCTCGTTCAACAGGTGCACTGTGGTGAGCTAACGTGCAGCAATGCTCACTGTGTGTTCACTGAGAAACTTTTACCTTCAGTGAGGTGAGCGACGACTTTCTGCTGTTTGTGAAAACTTCTAGGAATGCAGTGAGGCCAGAGAGGCTGAGTGGACTGGTTATATTTTGCTTTGAGAAGCAGAGAAGTTAACGAGCAGACTTCAAGGTGCAGACTTGAAGACTTGCTAATGACGTCCACACAGGTGAGTACAACAACCCACTTTCTTTCTGTTGTAACTGTGTCTTCACAGTGTGCAAAACTGTGCAGTCTCTCTTCTTGCTGTAATGCGTGTGTTTGTGGCTGCAGCTGCTGTGGACTTTATATTGTTCATGTCTGTGTTGTCTCCATTTTATTTTAGTCTGTAAGAAGTGTTAGGTTGTTTAATTTATGTAGCTTAATTTTGTTTGTTTGTCTTCTTTCTATGTAATGTCGGTCATTTTTCTTTAATAGTCTTGAGTTTTTTTCTCTGTTTTGGTCAGTTCCATAAAGCTGCACTGATGAAGGTGATTGTATATTTATAACAGATAATCAGTTTGACATACAGGCTTGATGGTGTGATGTTGTTCCACTGGTGCTGTGTGTACATTAATGCAATTTATTTAGCCTATAACGCAGGAATGTTTACTCAGAATATATTTTAACTGAACTGCTTTTTATTTATTTATCTTAGTCTCGCGTAGCCAGACCTATCTCCACAGCACGGTGTCTGCGCTGGGGG
>JAOVVB010160494.1:0-11631 GCA_028570985.1 Heterobranchus longifilis | reverse complement strand
ACACACACACACACACACACACACACACACACACACACACACACACACACACACACACAAACACAAACACAAACACAACCCCTCCAAAAAAGTGTATCACACATTGACTACGGGTGGATGGTGAGCCTTGGGGTGCACATTAATGTAAGCCGTCACTTCAGAGCACGACCTATGGCCAAACGCGTGACTCAAACATGCTAAATATAGTTATATAACAGTCGAGCAAAAAACTCACCAGCATGCCAGCCAACACTAAAGGGATGCCTGCAGGGCAGCGATGCACAATGAAGGCGAAAGAACAGTGGGAAGACGATAAAAGATGAAAGGAGAAGAGGAGGAGCGAGCAGGGGAAGTAGTGAAAGAGGTAAATGGAGGGGAAGAAGAAAGGAGATAAGGTGAGGAAGGAGATGAGGAAGAAGAGCTGAAGGTGCTCGTGTCTTCGTTGGTGAAAAACGCATGCGAGAGGGATCCACACATACGTACACAAACTAAACTTTAAAGGGTGCCATGGCGTGCGGCAAACGCCTTTGGTGGAAAGTTCAGTGTCAAATGAAATCTATCATACTAACACTATATCGATGTGTTGCACATTATCAAGTGATATTGTGCTTTAATAGGCCTAAAAGGCATGCTTAACCACACACATGCACACGCACACACTCTTTATTCCCTCAAGTCCCCAAAAAACCTCCTTTCTCTAAACATAATAGCAGAGGATCAAGGAGATGGTGAAAAAGAGAAAACAGTGTGATGTGGTGCTGCTAGCCGCAGTCTGATGACCTCACCAGAGCGCTACGCGGTACTCATCTTCCCCCTGCCTCGTCTCCATCATCCCCACACACACACACACACACACACACACACACATACACAGAGAGAGAGAGAGAGAGAGAGAGAGAGAGAGAAAGAGGCGCTGTCCTCCTCATTTGTGTCCTCTGCTGCTGCTCCAGCCTACACATCCAACCTGGGGCATGTACAGGGACGACACAACTCTTCACATCACTCATCTACACAAGCCAAATTTAAAAGCGGACCCCATGCTCTCATGCAAACCATGACGAAATGCATTTTTGTAAACACCAAGGGCTCCCATCGCTTGTTCCGGAAATATCTCACTGAGAGCCATCATCTGAGTGATCTGTAAGAACCACCGCGATGACGGCGATGATGATGATGATGATGATGAAGTCTTCTTAAACTCAATGTACCATCCAGAATAAGCACAGGAGTTATTCAGACACTAAGTACACATCATTACAGCAATCTGGGAATAAGAAGATCGGATTGTATCTCTATTTTCCAATCAGACTTCCCAGCCTGGCTTGATGGCAGCCACATGGCCCCACACACGATTCCCACCAAGTCTGACAGAGTGTAGGGGAGAGAAACAGACAGAGGTCTGCTGTTGGTCTTTAATATAAACTCAGGTTTTTACATTGCATCAAATATATTCAAAATAATGCATCTCAGGTAAAAATGAAAGCCATATTGCTCCGTCTGCTTCCCATTCACCCGTGTGGTATTTTCAGAACTGCTGACCTGCTGGGTTAAATGAACAAAGTGAGCCTGGATTCAATAAAAGGGATGAGTGATTGTCTGAGAATTGTAAACATATCATTTATATGTAATTTGTAAATCTTTGTCTGGAAACCCACTTTTCAGATTCCCATGCACTCATTTGACATTTATGGCTCTCCATAATTACTGGAAAAGTTAACAAAATGTTCATAAAGTCCTAAGACAAAAAGTCTTTGCTAGCAGCTCTGTGAGGCTGTACTTAACACAGCGTAAACACAGCAGTGCTTTGGGCTAAATGTTAATGTTAGCATGGCAACATGACAATGCTAATATGCTGATGTTTAGCAGGTATGATGTTAACCATGTTTATCATCTTAGTTTAGCATGTTAGCATGCTAATATTAGCTAATTAGCATGAAACACAAATAGAAATCACACACACAGGACTTTCACCCGTGTGTACGGTATCATGCAACCAGCACGTGTATTTAAAATGGAACACGGAAGTAGAGATTTTAATGCAATTCCCGTGTTTTTTTTACCAACGATACCAAGTCTTTTTGTAGATTGAATTAGTCCCGTTTCACAACATCAACAATCGCGATGTTGATGATGTGTGTGTCACAACTCACGCAACCGGCACATGTATTTAAAATGGAACACAGAACACGTATTATATCTATGAACTGTTGTGCATACATTTTCGTATTCATTATATGACTGATTTATGAGAATATGTTCATGGCACAATTCAAACAAAATCCCCAAAATATTTGTCTCTTGCCGTTCACTACTGTAGGCCTACATAGACTACTTTTTTCAGAAATAAGGTCCCATGGTAGTCCACCGGACAGGGAGGGACTTTACCTCTCTATAAGCTGAGGCTGATGGGAATGTCATTCTTTTTGCAGGTATTTGGCAATAAACCAAAATATTGGACAAATCAAAAATTAGACCAGCTGGTGGTGCTATGAAAAGTCGGGACCCCATGCCACCAGCATGGTGAGAAATACTACAAGATCTAAAATGAGGCAGACCTAAATGTCCTCCAGCGCTCTGAATAATCCACTGAAAAGTAAAAAAAATCCACACAGAAACACTGACTTCTATAATTACTAGCAGCTTATCACAAATTCTCAACCACTGAAGATGTTTCACAGCTCATGAAATCGGTAGTCAAAACAAAGTGCAAAACTCATGGCTGAAGTCATTACTGATGTTGAGTCAGGAGCTGGCACGACTTCCAGTCAACGCTGAGACGCACTCAACCAATCAAAAAAATCATGACAATAACCAATACATGACCCTGTCACTATTGACACACACATTACACATATGTGGAGAAACACACTCAGTCCATCCAGTTGAATCCAGTTTCACAGAAAACCTTTAACCTATAAGTCATGTATAGGCTCCTCTCTCCCAGTTATCTGACAATTTAAATCCCACTCTTAGGTCATTTGGACTGTCAGAGGCTGTAAAAGTGCTAGTAGTGCAGTCTGTCTGTCCCAGCATGGCTGTGGTAACACTGCTGGCTATTTCCTCCACACCATAAGGTAATCATTAGATGTGAGAGGGAGCTGGCAGCAGGATACGAAAAATGGGATATCCTCAAAGTTCCAGATCCCTTGCAGGAAAGAAGGAGTCTGTTGTAGCAATTGATAAGTATGTGGATATTGCAGATAGAGTAGAAGCCACTGTGGAAGTCTCGGCACCTTTTATCTAGTCTGCAGGATTTCTTTTGTGGTTTTGAGTGGCACTGAAGCAGGAATAAAAACAGTCTGAAATGTAGGTTTCACAAATCCATATGAAATTAGTTAAGCTGGAACAATAACAGTCTGTCAGCGGTGCTCAGTGTTTGCTACAGTGTGGAATATACCTTTGTGCTTTGTGCTGTTACGATCCACGCTTCTTAACTGTGCCTTCGGTAACTGAGTAAAGGTAAGCTTAGACGGAGCATGGATGAGAGGAGCAAAGCTATGTGATTTGGCTGATTATCATAAGAAGCACAGAAACCATCCACGATAGCTCGAGGCCCGCTGCTTTCACCTCCATCTCTGCAAATTAGCCTGAACTGATGGAGGGATGGTGGTGGAGGGAGAAAGAGAGGGGAGAACGAGAAGAGAGTTCCTGTGGTTCCCTGTGGCTTCGGACCTCTGTAATCAGCATGCCAAGCTCCTGATGTCTAAATCCACAACTCAGACCCAGACAGTCTACACATATGCTACACATATAGCCTACATGTGCACACGTATAAGACACGCATGCATACAAGCGGACACACACACAGCAAGCTCCTGACACATGTTTGGCGACGGAGCACGTCGCAAATAAATCCAAGATGAGCGAGTGTGAAAAACATACTGCAGCAGTGTTACACTGAGTCACGTATGATTCATTAGCAACTGAGTTTTCTGATTTCTTAATTAGATGAAAAACAAACTAACAAAAAAAACATCTTGGTAGAGCCTGACTGACAGGATTTCTTTATCCAGTTAATACCGATATTGATATTAAAAATCAGATAAGGATATATTTTTTAGATATTTTCATAAACATTTTTGAAAAGGCTTCCATACATGCTGAATCTGATGGTAATCGATCTGTGATAAGATAATATTAGTCAATAATATTGGCCAAATTGATTAATTAATTAATTATTTAAATCATTTTTCAAGCAAAAATGCCAAAAAGAATGCTTCAAGCTTCTCAGGCTTCTCTAGTTGTTTTTAATATTATAATTAATTTAATATAGTTGGGATTTGGACTGTCTGAATGATGACATCACACTGGGCTTTAGGAAATTGTGATAGAAATGCTTCACTGTTTACTGATGTTCAATTGTCCAAATGATTAATCAAGAAACTAGGCGGCAGATTGATTCTGCTTTCTATCCATATCTTGTGTATCAAGAGCTTAATGTGAAAAAGGTGTCATTTAAATTTTGGCAAACTTGACTATATACATATATCATTCCTCTCTTGATGGCCCATAGGAAACATTTTAACTATAAGCATTTTGAATAAAAGGGAAAATGCAAAGAGCTTAAGTAAAAATGCAAGATAACATTATTGGAAAATATGTGTGGTTTTAGTGTTGTGGTTGGATTTAAAAAAAAGTGCATTTTGCACATCATCAGATTTACTGTAACAAAACAAGGATAAGGTCATCTAGGTTTCTTTTGCTCTAAACCATTTTCATTTGTATACATGCATACACAAGCAAAACCTCTCTCACAGAGAATATATATAAATGTTAATGATATTCCTTGTACTACATCAAAGGATAACAAAAACACAAATGCAAAGTAACAGTGGTGCTCTCATTATGATCAGCCCATGCTTTACTAATGGCATCTGCTTGTAACATCAGGTGTTTCTTTAATGAACATGCTGTGAAATCATTCACGACTGACTGGCTGCTCATCATGATAAGCAGCAGTGACATGGCCCGTTTTCATCCTTATGTTAATCACAGGGGGGGGCTTTGTTACTTTGCTGAAACGTCATCATCGACCATCTCTATTTATAGCCAAACTCTGACACAGTGGCAGATGATGTCATACTTGCGTTTGTGTGTGCACGTGCGCACGAATGCGAGGGTTATATGGGACTATTCAGCAGCGAGAGAGGTCTCCTTCATGGTACGCAATGCATTGTTGAATCATGGGTCAGCATTTCAGAGCCCAAAGCCAAATTGAATCAGATTACAGCTGTGAGGAGAGATAAACTGAGAGATAAAACCATGAGAGACGGAGCAAAATCCTCGTGTCACTTCCTGTAGTGGGAGTGAAAGGATTAGGTTAATAACTGAAGGAAAGTTCATCTAAGGGGGAAAAAGTTCAGTCCTTTCAATGACAGAAACTTATGTTGAATAGCCGGTATCTAAGGCAGCCCTCGGGGGCTAAGACAGTGAGCTTTTGTACTTGGCACTCCTGAAAGGAGACTAATAAAGGTAGTCTAATACTCAGAGGTTTTAATGTGATAAGGATTATATGAACAGGAGAGCTTGGCAGCTTGACTCTTAGGTAGTGAATTAAATAGACGCTCAGCGATGAATAGCAATGTAATAAAGACAGCTTTATTATCACGGGAGTAGTAGTGAATGTGGTGGCATGTCAGGGCCAATATATGACTCAGACTGAAGGGAATCTAGCTCAGCTGTCACTGAAGACCCATTGTTGAAGTGAAATAAAGAGCTGTATTGACTCCCCTCATCTGCTGCTTCTCTATGGACCTACTGGTGTGGTGTAGTGGGAGGACGCATGACATGATGGATGCTGCAGTTTAAAGTTCCATGGCATTTTTTAAGAAAACGGTTACACTCAACGGTACTGTAGCCAGAATCATCTATGGTCGATTTAAGTCTGCCTTACCAGGTGAACAGTGCCTGGATAAAGCCTTACTTAAAGCCGTTGTTGACTTCCTGTCTCCGCAGAGTTTTTGCGGAGACAGGAAGTCAACAACGGGAACAGCCTCCAAGTTATCAATCTACACACTGAATGACAAGTTTTGAAGATTTAGATTGTGCAATACAGCAGGCCTGCTCTGTTCTCAAGGACGATTGTGATTGGTTTAAGCAAATGCAGACAGGCCAGGGAGGTTTTTTCACTATCCAGGAGTGAAAGCACACTGAATCCAGACTTTCCTCCAGTGCAGACATAGCGATGTGGAGATAGGTCTGGCTATGCGAGAGACTTGATTTGCATCAGCTAGGGCTGTCAAAGAATATTCTAAATTCGAATATGTATTCGAATTGTAAAAGAAAACAGATATTTGACTGTGAAAATGTATATTCTATTATGAAAAGTTATATTTTATTGTGAAAAAAGCAGCACTGTGGCTGTCTGCCTCACGCGTGAAGTTACTGCTAATGCAAACTGAACATTTTCTCCTGATGCACCTTCACATTAAAAGCATTTAACTGGCAAAACGCGAGTGGACCTTTATTATGAAGTAGTCACAGGAAATGCAATGTCTTTGTCAGTGAGCTTGACACAGATTCCCACCTTGCGTCTGCAAAACAAAACAGCGGACATTTTCGGCATTTTTTGACAGCGGATCAATTTGAAATATTGCAGGGAGTAATGGAACAGTCCGGAGCAGAAACAGAGAGCTGTAAAGAGAGAGATGAAAAGCTGCATGAAAATAACATCACTAGAAAAAGATCAATTATTGCCTGACTCCTTTATTCAAATGACAATAACTGGGGACCTGCCGTATTAAAGCGCATTTGTCATTACGACCAGTAAATAGTGTCGCCAAATAAATCAACCAGAACTGAAATCTTAAAGATTGCCACTAAGTTTTAGGATATAGTTATATTATTTTATTTGTTTATTTCATAATGTGTAGGTATGTAGATCTTTTAAAATACATGTTTATTGAAACAAATATACCCATATAGTAGTTATGTCTCTCGTTGTATTGATTTGCCCTTTTATGGATGTAATGTGCAAAAATAGATATTTTAATAGGTTCAAACCTATGTGGTTTTCTAAGAAAGAATAATCAAATGTCATTTTTGGCCATTTTGACAGCGGACTGAATGACTGTGCTGAACTGAGACCAGTTAGATTTCAGTCTTGTGTTGCTGTAAATTTTATAGTGATGGGCAGTGAGCAGTGGCCGTAGATTAGTATTTCTACTTTTATGACCTACATGAGTTAAGTCATGATGCAATTAATCCATTACATAATGAGTCAATCCACAGAAATGGATTGACAACAAGTTTAATCAATTAATGGTTTATGTAATTTATCAAGCATACATGTCTAACATTAAGGACCTGTGTTATTAAAGTGGCCTATTCTCATTAGAAGTACATCATCCCCAGTCTAACGTGACCGAACAAAATTCAGCTAAGTCAAATAATTGCAGTGTGTGGGCCAAAGTCTGCACACGTCACCCACTACAGTACATCTAATCCAGCAGGCTAAATCCTGACCATCACCCCCTCGAGTGTGCTGCACAGCGCTGAGATGTTGAGTCATTGTAATAATTAGCCATTTCCTTGTAAAACTGGCAGAGATGAGAATGTTTCCCCAAGACATCCAGCATTGTGATAGTCAGTCCTATATGAAGTCTATGATTCTACCATGACAACCTAAAAATACCACATCTGTCAGTTCCATCCAGTCAACATCAAGAACGCCTCCCTGAGTTTTTATCAAATCTTCTATCAAAGACGAAAAGTCCAACAAATACACACAACCAGCCCCCAGCAAATTCACCACAAAGGAGTCTATTCAAGCTGAGGACAAGCCTGTTTGGAAAAATGACCCAACCATGAGAATATATAGCACAGCTGACTGGGATCTCTCATGCGTAGGAAGATAGAAAGAAAAAATGGGGGTGGAACAGTGCATTTACTCCGCTGGGACTCCCTGTTCATTCAGGGTCACATTACTTGAAACTACAGAACAACGTGGGTACATCCAGTTCATTAAGTCTAACAAGCTCCGGGTCTCACCGGACTTAAAATGGAGAAAACATATTTTTGTTGGTGATCTAAGGGAAGACACAATGCTCCCTCTCGGAGAGTGGAATTAAGTATGAGTGACTGGACAGGACATGGATCTAATGCACTCTTCCCAAAAAAGCTTATGGGGTGTTTCTAAAAACAGAGCTTTGAAGTTGAATTTGCATGTAGTTTTTGGACATTGTTATTGAGGTATTGCACTGCTTTATGGTTTGTTACACAGAACCATCTGAGAAGCCGTCATTGGAACCTGTTTGGAAAATGGCAGGTTCTCTCAAACAAGACTAAACCTAGTATATGGCTGGACTGGTGTCTATAATGTGAATTAAATGTTCATCTGTAGTGGTCCCAGTAGCCTAATATGTGTTTGTTGTGTACTGAAGTAGGATAGCACATGACGTTAAGCTACGGTTGAGTAAAATAATTGAGGACTGCTTTAATTAAATTAATTCAACAATGTAATCATGCTATTTTCAACAATTTCTTGTTCTGGATTACTCGTCTAAAGTGTTATTCTCACTTTGTTAAACAGACCAGAGCTAGGTTGCACCCCATGACAATTATGAACTACAGCCTCAAATGTTGGTGTTGAAGAGATGCAGAGTTTATTCATGGGCAAACTGAAACCTACACTGTTACTACCACCTGATGACTTTACTGTTTATTTCTTCTCTGCTCCGCTCGCCATCACCTGTCTGCTCTCAGCCACACTCTCTCTCTTCAGCCTACACGATTAGCTCCGCTGTAAAAGTGAAAATGAAACTTTAATTTGCTTGCGCTACTTTCAAATGGTTCTTAAGCCCCAGTAAGTCCATGGTGGCAGCACCGCATCTTGAAAGTGGATCAGCTGATTGGTTGCGATCGCGGAGCTGATTAATTTTGAAAGAGCAGCAGCCAATGGGGAAGCACCAACTCGACCGACATCATCAGTGTCCAATGGTGTAATTTCATCACTCACACCAACTCAGGCACTCACTCAGCAACAGAGTGAGGGCTGGCGCTTTGTTGCGGACCAGCCAATAATACCTGCCAGGTAACTGCCAATCAGGAGGAGTGCAAAAACATCTTTCCCATCAAGTAAAGCCTTCAGTGCCGTTCTTTGCTCTTCTTTCAATGAAGAAATACTCTCCATTTCTGATCTAACTGATGCTATTGGAGCGTCTACACTAACCTCTTCAGGAGCCGCCATTGTTGTTCTGAACAAACAGTTGCTCATGCAGCGCACGCACCTAAACCACGCCTGTATCTTCCAGTAGCTCCTCACAGAACGCTGATTGGTCTGAAATGCTGGTAGTTCAAACGCTTAACTTGAAACCTGACAGGATGGATTTTCGTGTGATCCAGCTATTCTCACAGAATCTCGTGATATCGTGAGAATCCAGCTGCCGTGCAAGGTAAAGGGTTTCTGCGTCCCAAACACAGCAAAATAAGAAAATACAGGCAGAGGGCGGGGTCTCTGCAGATACAGACACCACCACACACTTCTAGTGGTCATTCGTGATGATTGAGAGGAATTACTTTTGTATGAATCTATACATTGTTTTTGTAGGAAAACCCTACTCATTGTGCCTTTAAAGATAGTAGGACATGAAACATGTTCATAACAACATAATCTGATAGGGATTTGATATGAAAGGATTTTTCACACCAAGGTTCTTGGTCTATACTACATTTTAGCAGATGATAGCTGCGCTCAATTACACATCTGCACAACTTCAAACATCTGCTTTGTCCAGGATTATCACATCTGAGACGGCCCATCAAACCAGAACCTTTGTTTCGCACAAGTTGACAGACTACAAAGGCTCCCTATTAAAAGTTATAAGAAGCTATTCTTAGTTTGGAAAAACAATTTGGTGCTGCTAATTGGGTTCTCTCTCAGTTCAGCCATGAAATGCTCCGGCCTCACAGATAATTTGACACCTCAAGGTCAAGATGGTGCGTGGAGAAACAGCTGGTGCTACTACAAGCTTTGAGCCGAGTGTGGCTGCCCGGTCTTATGGTTTGTCTTTGCCCGGAGAGAGATCACACTACCAGTCAACCTAATGATCAAAGTACAGAAAGACCTCAGGGTTAAAATACTTGGCCTTATTCAGTCAACAGTGACAGAGAATTTGCTCTTCCAAACCTCCTGGATGGAATATTACACCTGGACTTTCTTTGTTTTCTGGATAAAGTGTGAAAAAGCAACGACACAACTAGGCTTGGGCAGTATCACGGTATTCCGGTATACCAGAGTATTTAGAAATCCAGACGGTATGAATTTCAATATCGTCAAAAATACAGACACTCCTCCTTCTATTAATCTTATACAAAGATGCTGTATTGCATGCGTTTGATCATGGGACAATAGGCACCTACAACATTTCTTTTGTCAACCATGGCAGAAATAACGACTATTGCTGCTTGTGGAAATCCCATTACATCTGAAAACAGTGTCATGCCTGGATTCACCTGGAGGAACACACAGCTCCGTGAATTTAATTACTTACTTACTACAGATTATGATTCTTAATTACAATAAACTCAAGGCTCAAAAGTACACCAAAATGACTACAGCATGATGATGATTAGTAAAAAGTCTGAATTCATGCTATGTCACGTCTGTCTGCAAGACGACAAACAAACAACTTTTAAATGCTTGTTTTCTGAATGGATGAATGGCATGATGGTGGCTGCGACTACAGTGGTATGAACCCAAAATAAACTGATTTTTGCTGTGATATAATTGCAATAAATGGATCAAAATTACGCTGAAATAACTATATCATGATGAAGATAATTAAAAGGTCTGAATTCATGCTTTGTCAGATCTGTCCACGAGACAGCAAGTAAACAACTTTTAAAATGTTCAGATCCATCTATATTTCACCACACAAAGATTTTTTTTTTCACACAAATACCGTCATAACATATACCCCAGTAAAATGGCAAGACGGTATGATGGTATGAAAAAATAGATACCGCCCAAGCCTACCTGAAAACTGTTATCATCACACACCTAAAGTGACGAGGCCACTGCTGTCGGCCACCGGCAGCCTCCTCGGCAGTCTGACCACCGACTGAACTACAACAATCATCTACCACTGAAGACAACAGCAAATACTTTGAGGGTGTTTACGTAGCAGTGTTGTGTCAGTGCAGGTGCAGGTGCAGCAGTGAGGATGTCCAGAGATAGAAACTGACAGTTTGTGATAAGACTCCTTAAACAGGCCAGTCCCTCACCTCTAAGTATGACCTTTCCCATATTTCTCTTCCCTAAAAGGTCGAGCACTGATTCCTTCTGGCTCCAGACTGCTGCTGTGCTTGTGACAGTTGCTTTGGTTAATACTTTGATAATGGGAATTTGGGGAGAAAATCAAATGTGGACCATGTGTATTGTAATAACACAGACAGAGAATTCAACTCAGACTTGAGATTTGGATTATAGTCACAGAAATTGGCATTTTAGATTTGACAGCTATAAAACATAATTTACTTGTGACGGTTAAGCAAACACTCAAGTCTCAAGTTTTGACCTGGTGTATTCTTATTAAATAAGTATATTTTTCACAAGTACACTAAATTGCAATTTTGTATACTAAAGTACACTGAAATACAGCTTAAAATGAACTTACATTAAAGTGCCCTTTT
>JAOVVB010160483.1:0-11631 GCA_028570985.1 Heterobranchus longifilis | reverse complement strand
TGTTATACGTTTTCATTGGAAAGAGCTGAATCTCACTTGTCTTCATGTGTAAGATGTCAGAATGTAGAAAGATATGATGCACAAGGCAACCGCATGATGAAGAACATGCATTTATTATAACTAATAATATTGTGCAAAGTATGTGCCTCTACTGGCTGATGATCCTGCATATACTGACAAACGTAAACACCTGTAAATTATGAATAACAATACTATTATTAATTTTATCAGCTGCATCAAGCCCATTTAAACTGGCTCCCACAGATTTTCTTTTATACATTTACAAATATAGTATATTTCTAAGCTACTATGTGGGACAATTAAAGCTCTTTTGGGGACCCTCTAGTGGCACGGGGCTCCAAGCAGCCGCATAGTTTACATGCAACTCACATCTGATCTCATCTCATCTGATTTATTAAAAGAAAATACTCAACAACATCCTGTATTTTCCTTTCTTGTGTTTGTGTGATCAAAAAAAAAAAAGAAAATCATAAATACTGCAGTTCTCTCCTACTGTAATAGTCTGTGCACAGAACACAATCCAAGCCCCACTGCTCCAGAGAATAACACTGTAGCTACTTATCATTAACTCAAAGACACAATCAGCCCCAGGCGATCCGGCTTCCCTCCGTAACCTTTTGACATTGCTGCTGGGAAGGTAAATGAGAGAAGAAGTTAGACACAGAGAGGGGGAGAGGTGGGGAGACAGAAAGACTTGATTATGTATAGTGCCAGGAAGTGGTTAGACCAAAAAAAAAAACTTCACAAAGTAGACTGTTTAAGGGGCTTTTTTAAATACAAAAAAATAATGTTCATTCCATGCCTCCATTTTATGTTATCTATTATTTGCTCAGAGTTAACTGCGTGGAACTGCATTAGAACAATAAACTCGCCACTTTGAGTATTCCCAGTTCCAGCAGCGTTAGACCACGTTTTCCCCTCTGGTGTGCATTAGAGCCATGCATGGGTTAACATTTTCCCAGTGAGAACGGTTGGGATATTGCAACTCGGACTGGCCAGTCAGCAGAATGTTATGAATGGGCACAATGAAAAACCCCAAGTCCACGCTGTCGACCCAAGAATGCTTGCCTCCATGTAATTAACTTTTCTCTGTGTACAGAATGAGGTACTGCTGGAATAACTCTTTCTTTTTTTCTGTTTCTATTACGGTCATGTTTTGAAGAGAGAGAGAGAGAAAAAAAAAACACATTCTGAGAATTCAACATGGAAAATATTTTTGCCTGTCCATACTTTGAAGTGTCCCATGACTAATACAGTGATTTGGATAGTGGTGGAAATGGAACTTGAAAAAAAAGGGGGGTGGTACGTGCTCTGCAAAAGCTGGCATCATTCATTGCTCGTTGGATGGACAGACGTCAGCTGCTTTTTACTTGCGCTCTTATAAAGATGCACAATGAGCAGTGTATTCCACAACAGATTGCTGGATACATGCCCTGAAATGTAATTTGCAACGTATTCCATAAGATTACTCCAATGAAATAACATATTCTAAATACTTTGGATTACTTTTGGAATATTTCTAAATTGTGGGTCTTATATTTCCGTGTCAAAAACACTTTCCTGACAGTGACCTGGCTGTGCATCTCCTCTGCCATTGTTTTGTGGCAGGTGCACTGCGCACGCACAAATTGTTGCACTTTTTTTGTTCATGGGAAATGCGTGCCTCATATGAATTTTAGAGCAATTAAAAACAAAAACAAACGAGAAGGGCCCTCGGAGAACGCAGACCTCCGCCAAGGCCGTGCCTTATCTCACAGTGTTATGTGAAAAACGAATTTGTGTATCCATGCAGAGAATTGGATCCGCTCCAAAATGTATTGGGTTCTTCCTTGGCCCAGATGCCCTTTGACCAAGTTTCATGAAAATCAGGCCAGTAGTTTTTTTCGTAAACAACAAACAGACAAACAAACCAACAAACAAACTGAACCAAAAACACGTAATAAAGTAATTCCTTCAAGTCATCTATTTTTAAAGACAGTAACTGTAACAGAATACAGTTACTCGTATTTTGTATTTTAAATACGTAATCACATTACTCTCTAACCCTGACAATGAGGCATCACTAAGTACAACACGTGGGAAAACCAGGATCAATGTATAAATGAGGGTTATCTAGTTAAACATGTTTCCTACATCTTGCCTCGAGGTATAATAGCAATTAGGTATGCACTGCACACACACATGCATGCAGGAATACAATCAAACACAGTAATGCTGAGATTGAGAGATCACTTCTGTAAGTACTGCACAAACTGTATCAATAAAGTGTTTGCTCCTCCGCACTGCGGTGAAAACGGCCTCAGCATATATAAATAACATACAGTAACTTGGAACAGGCTGCAACTATGTAAAGAATAACATCTGCAAACCATTGGATTATAAAGCTACAGAATAACTACAGTATAATTACTTGAGAGCCTCTCTCCCGGGCACCGTGTTGTTAGAGGGAAGAGGGATGAGGAGAACGCAGAACAGCTACAGTAATCTATCCAACTTCATTTCACCGGAGTGATTCTGCCTGGGGGTATGCACAAGTCATAATGCATTTGACAAATAGTCTCTCGCTAAAACAGGCATTTGCGAAGAAGTGGCCTTCAGCGCTGGTATACACAGCTGAGTGTACGCTGAACAAACAAGCCTCCCACTCAGTGAGGAAAGATACAGAGAGGCTTCAAAAAGATTAGGAGAAATCTTGGGCGAAAAGTAAAGATGACTCACGGTGATTGTGCAAGTGCAGGACAATGCAAGTTGGATGGAGTTGAGAAGAGCAGCAGAGCCGTGGGGTTCATAGCAAAAAAAAAATACAAATCGATGCTTCTCTCATGTGTTGTTCTTTGCATTGTTCCGAAATGTGGATGCACGGGTTGTTTCATCAAGGAATTTACAATGAAACGTCGAAAAGCACAAGGGCATTTTTGTCTTACACAATCTCCTTATCGTTTTGATCATTTTTGGTTTGAAAAAGGAAGTCAAAGAATATAGTCCATTAGATGCCTTTTGATTCCTACATTTGTGATTGTTATATATTGTATTTTGTTGATGTGTTATGTGTAATTGCATGAAAACCGTAGCCTAAATTCAAAGGTCAAGTGCATTCATGGATTTGTGGTATTGACTTATCCTGTCAGTGTGATCCATATTCCTGGCAGGCATCAATCAATCATCAGTCTGAATGTGGCCAATCAGTTCGGACCAGTTTCAGCTTACACATTCTTTACGTTCCTCAATTATTAACCCCTTCAGGTAGAAAACTGCATGAATACAAGCATTTTGCAAACACACACACACACAAAGTCATTCGCACAAAGCCTAATAGTCACTGTCAGAAATAGATGTGTTTCAGTTTACACCACTAGAACAGGAAGTGCTGGGCTTTTATATATGGACTGTCCCACTTAGTATTATGCTCACTTCCTGTTGGTTGGTGTATTTAATACTGTACAGTTATGCATAATCACGCAAGTGAGTTTCACACAAGCCATATATATATATATATGGCCGTTTAAAGTGTAAATGATGAGGGTGAATCAACACCTTCCACGAGGCCTCGGTCGGGAGAGTTTGAGACTTTTGAGCCTGTTCATGCTGTAAAAAACTGCTACATAAAAAAATCAATGACTTTTGTTTTTTTTTGTTGACTCCTGTGAAAACACAAACCATTAAAGCCATGCATGCAACAGCTATAACTAACTACATAATGACTGTGAAATACAAAAAAATATTAGGGGTGTAAATCACAAGTTTCATCACGATGCAATATTATATCACTTCTTTGGACAATGATAGAATATTTGCTGATATCACGATACGATTTCGATTCAATTCAGGGGCCTGTGAACGACAGGAGACGATATCATCATATACCAATTTAACACAATCAGTTACATTTATAACAACTCACAAAAAGAAACTAAAATGTGATTTGACAATTCTATTACTGAGCTCTTCCAGATAATTAAACAAATCTTTTTTTTTTTTTTAATAAAAAGTGGGAATTTCAAAATAAAGGCGTACCTTACTATCTTAGTGATGATGTATGTCATTTTGCATCGATGATATTGTTTCGATGCAGATCGATGTATCGTTACACCCCTAAAAAAATATCTTATGTTTTATCGTCATAGCGAGCTTCCCAGTTAACACCTGCTCACACAGGGTTCAACTCCTCCTGCAATGAAACTGCCATAAAGGATGAACTATTGCCAAAACATCATATAAAGCTCCTGTGTCATTATTCAACAGTTATGTGTTGTAGTAGCGGCGGCAGCGGCGGCACAGCACACATATAATGTGTCACTTTACATCTTAGTCACAGCTGTTACTTTAGTAATGACAATGTTATACGATTCTGTCCTTGAAACCCAAACCTGCATCGTACCGGGCCAACAACCTCTATACGCTCGCTGAATCATGATAACTAGTGCAGTTCATTGTGTTAACGCTACAAGACCTGAAACATGGCCTTGGTCAGAGAGCCAGGTCTCATTGTGATCTTAAACATACATCTGCAGCAGCTACTGTGTGTACACACACACACACACACACACACGCACACACACACGCACACACACGCGCACACACACAAGCACAAATGTTACATTATCACAAGGACAGAAAGATTACAAAAACCCTTTGTGAGAATATTTTGCCAGTCCTCACTTGATTAATAGGCTAATTTAAGGTTTAAGCTTCAATTCAGACTTCAGATCAGTTTATGTTGGAGGTAAAGGGTTGATGTTACAGTAGGTTAGAGGTTAAGGAATGATTGTAGCCTGGTGTATTGTAATTCAAACCTCTTTGCGAGAGTGTGGGTGTGAGAGAGTGTGCGTCTGTGTGTTGTTCATGTACATACAGGTGACTGTGTGCATGGACAGGGGAGATTAACAATTCAAATATTGTACCGTGCTATAATGTTTCACTTTGTCATCAGCAAATGTTAACTGCCTGCTGGCTTCATTCCAGGTACTAAGGCAAGCAAACCTATTTGAATGGCTGCGGGTATAATGCTTTCTTCTAGCTCTGCCAAATGTTTACACAAGTTTTACCCTGACCACATAACAAAAAAAAACAGCCATGTTGCTTGTGACTTGTAATCTTGGACTATTTGGCAGTTTTGTACATTTGTCATTTGTCTAAATGCAAAACATTTATCGGTAAAGCAAATAATCAGCACACCACATGGAAAGAGTGGAGCAGTGAACAAGTGATCTCTTTACAGTAGGCCCCACAGAAATATCAATAACTGCATAATTCAGGAAACATGACCGTATTTAGCTTTAAAAACAAAACAAAAAACGACTGATGCAAACTAATTTTGTGGTACTTCCCTTCAAATAGATGCATGTCGATGATTATTATTTTATGGCGCCTATCCCCACTTCTATTCATCAATAAAAGTGTCTGAGTAAAATTGGATACGATTCCGTGCGTAAAAACGCATACAGCACGTTGATATGAACACAAAAGCTGATGAATAAATTCCAATATTTCATCCTCTAGAATTTCAAAACAACAACGGATGGTTTCTGTATAGGTTGCTGATGAATAATTAATTCCCAAAAAGTTATTATGTGCGTACTGATGAGATTGGATGTATGCGCAAAAAAGGTATTCATAACCAAGCCTGTAGGAATATGCTGTATATTCTTCATTGAAACACTTTTTATCGAGACAAAATAAGATAAATCAATATGCAGACTGGTCAGTTACAAGCTGCACGATATAGTCCTTCGAGCATCACAAATAGCCCATGCTGTCACTATCACATTTAGACGCAATCTTGATAGTTGTTTATGGACTAACTGTGCATTGACCCATGTGGGAACCTGTGTGGAGCAGATAAGATAGCGTGTTTCCGCAGTTAGGTCGGCAAGGTTTAAATTATACAGGGAAGATTTTGTTGATTTACATGTATTTAAGAGAAAAAAAAGGCACATATTCAATTTGTGAGCAGAAGCTCCAGTGCGCTGGAGAGAGTGCGCTCCAACTCAGCTCACTGGACAGCTACAGTACAACGCACCCATAGTTTATCCAGATGAACACATTAGCAAATTCTAATTAAAGGAAAACCCGCGTGCACGAGCTCAGAACAAGTGTCAAGTGTGCTTTTCTGCAGAGTTAAAAACAATCTGCACATCAGAAAATAAAAGTTCAGATGCAGCTCATAGACTCATTTCAATCTAATTCATCTCGAGGGAACTAAAAGTGCAGCACTCTTCCTACACATTGCGTCTGATCATAAAGCTGTATGGCCCACAGTGTGTAACCAATGTACTTGTGCGCGCGTGCATCAGCATCACACCGAGTGCTGCACATCTGACCATAAGCCCGTAAAGTAGAGATAATTGTTACCTTGTTGGCGTGGTAATAGTCCAAACCGGAGTCAGTACATGAACCCACGCTTGAAGGGGGAGCTGGATAAAATCTGACGTCCATCTCAGAGTCCGCAAGACTGACGGCATGAAAGCGTAGCTCCAAAAACCTGTGCGACTTCTCTCTCTCTCTCTTTCTCTCTCTCCTGCACACACACGCTCTCTCTCCCTCTCTGTTTCTCTTGTGTACCGAACAAAAAGTAGTAGTAGAAGAGTCTCTCCGTCCTACACTTTTACTTCAGCACTATCTGGGTATTCAGCACGGTGATGCTCTGATATAATAACATCCCTATAAAGTTCACTTGGAGAGAGGGAGAAAGAGAGGGCAGCTGCCCGCCTCTGGACAAGAAAATAAAAAGTAAAACGGTCACTTTAGTTGTCTGTCAGCGAGCCGAGCCGAGCCGTGCTGCAGGTTAAAGATGCAGAATGGATCTTGTCGACGGTTTCTCCTCCAAAAACCCCCCGTGCTCCGTTCCTGGTTTCCAGACGCGCTGTAGCTTTGTCATGTGGGAGCGCTCACATACATCCATGCGTTCACACCGGCCACAGAGCGGCTGCTAGGCTGCGACCTCTACCGGCCAGAGGAGGAACAACAGGCGGAGAGGAGGGTCAGTGACGGGGGGGGGTTAGTCCTCCCAACCTGGGGTCAAGTCCCCTCTCAGTTGGCGGGACAGTCGTTGCGTTGTTGTGAAAACATTACAAATCTAATTCTATCTCAAGTTAATTTAACTCTAATCAGTCTGATTTAAAGATCTGTGGACAAATAGTCAGTGTCAAACTTGTTTTCTGAAATCTAACTCTGATAGTGTCATCAAGATCACAACCTCCTGTACCTCCAGTCCTCCACTGACACTAAACTGGTATAACAAATGGATGAACGCATGTGTCCACTCCACAGTGGTGGAGGAAGTATTCAAATGCTTTACTGCACTAAAAGTAGTAATGCCACACTGTAAAAATACTCCATTACAGTATTTAATTGCCACTTAAGCAAAAGTATTAAAGTATTTGCAAATGCATTTATTAAAAGTAAAAGTACTTAATGCAGTACCATGGCCCCTCTGTGTTATGCTATTATTCTATTATATAATATACTAATGGGATCTTATCACTGACTTTACTGTAATTGGTCGAGGTTGAGCTGAACGTGACATCACATTTTGTAAGCTGATCATATGTTTTCCACGTGAAATCTGTATTTGCAAAGAAACAAGTAACCGTCAGATAAATGTAGAAGTAAAACGTACAATATTTCCCTTTAAATTGTCGTGGAATTGAAATACAAAGTGGCCTGAAATGATAATACTCAAGTAAAAGCACCTCAAGATTGTAGTATTTGAGAAAACATGACATACATTTATGTGTTAAAATAAATCACACAACTCAAGAATCAAAACTTTACAAAGATAACAAATACGATATGTCAGGTTGAATTTTAGGGAAATGTGTAGAAATGTATGCCTAACAATCTAAAACATTTCCATCAGATGTAAAGGCTTTAATACCAGGTTTGGGGAAGAGTTCAAGCTGCTCACAGCCTCATTAACTTTATATGATTGGAGCCTATAATCCAGACAAGAAAATCTAACATTTTCCTTTTGTTTCTTTATAATGTCACTGACTGGACTGTCGTGGATGTCCATTATTGTGAAAGAGCTACGTGCTGAATGTTAGGAGGGACACAAGGAGAGTCAGTGAAGAATAACTGCAGACTTTAGGGGGAAAAAAAGACAAATTCATGTGTAGTTTGTATAATTTTCATATAGTGTTTAACAGAAATGCCAGTAAAATATGACTTGCTGGAAGTCATTGCAACACAATAGGGGTTAAAAATACTATGTTTTGATAAATGCACAAATTTGTGTTTTGCTATCCCTTTTAAACATTTAAAATGTGAGATTTCCATATTTTTATTATAAAGCAGGTCTAGGTGCTGTATAAATATTTTGAAAGTTAATCCACGGAGAAATTCACACAGCCTGTATTCAGAAACTGTACTTTGAAACGAGCTGTCACGACTTCTGTACAGTTGTGATGTCACAACTATTTTATATATAGGTAGGAAGTGCCGCTACAGTACCGTTACAGTCATTCCCCGGCTGCAATGGCGGTGCAGAGATGCTGAGAGCGCAGATGCGGAAGACCCGGAAACACTGACCAATCAGAGCAGACTTAAAGAGACAGGTGCTGAAAAGGAGCCTTTCAGACAGAGGGTGAATACTAGGATTGTCCTCAACTAAAGAAATCCCTAGTCAACTGACATTCATATGATTTTGTCGACTAATCGATTAGTTGATTTAATAGACAGATCTGTAAAACGGAGTTTCTCCACAAAGAATCATGCAAAATCACCAGATTTTACCAGAGATTTGCTCAGAAGTTTCTTGGAAATAAGTCATTCAGCATGAAAAAAATTATTTAAAAATGACTAATCAACTAAAAAAATCTCAGTCGACTAAGACTAAAACAGCCGATTAGTCGACTAATCGACTAAGAGGGGGCAGCCCTACATGTTATTAGATTAGTTTAGATTTTGGCATTTTTTAACTTGGACAAAGCCAGCTTTTGGCTCTAACTTCATACGCAACAGACAGATAGATTGATATGGATATCGTTATCTTACTCTCCAAGAAAGAACATTTCTCAAAACTATTTCTTAAAAATAATTACCCAAACACCATTTGAAATAATAGTATCGTCAATGGCTATTAAAATCAAAACGCTGCATTACTACTGATGATAAACACATCATAAAGCTAGTTAAAACAAAGCACTAGAGGCAAAATTAAGCAAATTTCCCCAATACATTTAACGTGTTCCTATGGATGGATGACAGGCACATCGCAGCAAAAAGCTAGAAATGCTGGACCTCATTATTTAGGGAGTGAAATGAAATAAGTGTCACTATTCTGTAATCGAACACTCAAAATACCAAGGTAGATATTAGGAGTCTACAATCTAAATGTCAGGATTATGGTTTATTACATTTTTATAGTGCCTTTGAGGACAAGCGGCACCAGTTGCGCTGTTCCGAGCTCTCAGCAGTTCAGAGGCGACACTGAACTTAATCAAATTGCATTGGATCGTAAATCTAGGGAGCTAGCTTGATGCATTTGGCACGATTATTGGGAGAATATTATGAAGCAGCAAATTCAATTCCTTCCTGCTGTGATACGACAGATGTTTGACAACAGGCCTTCGTTTCCTCAGTTGTGAGACTCACTGTGAAGGACCCCTGCTGGGACAAGTGGAGGAACAAACAAGACATCCGCTGAAAGGTTGTTGATATCATGACGACTCTGGAAAGCGAGACAGGCACGCAGTGCAAGAAGAAGCAGGAGCCTTTTGTTTGTTTGTCATACTTGAATCGGATGTTCCGCGTAATTGAAGACAAGAATAATACCTGGAAATGTTGAAGGAATCCTGATCACTCTGAAAGTTACGTGGGTGGAATGATGTTTGTGTAACTCTCAGTCAAAGGTGGAATTACCAAGAAACTCTGCAGGGAGCTTGACAGTCAGGTCCCTCGGGGATGATGATCGTGCTGACATATCTTGACAACTATTGGATTGATTGTCTTGAAATGTGTGACGTTATAGTCAAGGTGTTCAAGGATCAGTTGTCATGACTTTGGCGATCCCCTGACTTTTCCTCTAGTTTTCACTTATTTTGTGAAATATCTCTCGATCTACGACTGTAAATGAATTGGCATGATGTATTCTCATGACTTTGGTGATCCCCTGACTTTCCCTTTTGTGCCACCATGAGGTTGATATTTGTAGTAAGTGAAACACCTTGATAATTATTGGATGGATTATCATGAAACTTGGTACAGATATTCATGGCCCTCAAGGGATGAATTGTAATAACTTTGATTCCCTGACCTTTCATCTACTGCCATCATCAGGTCACAATTTATCCAATATTTGGTTTATGACCAAATACCTAACAACTAATGCCATTCCCATCAGCCTCAGCTATTTGTGTTTCGTGATAATTAGCATATGTTACCATGTTTACATGCTAAATTAATTTAAACATCAACATGCTAGTATTGCCATAATTAGCATTTTAGCATGTTGATGTTAGCATTTAGCGCAAAGCACCGCTATGTATGTACAGCCTCACAGAGCTGCCAACATGGTTGTGGTCTTTTACATTAAAGGTCCAGGATGTAGGGGGATCTATTAGCAGAAACGGTTAGTGTTTAGTGTTTTATCACCTGAAAATAAGAATCAATAGGTTTTTGTTACCTTAGAATGAGCCGTTTATATCTACATAAGGAGCGGGTCCTCTTCCGTGGAGTTCGCCGTGTTGCTATGGGAGCCCAGAACGGACAAACCAAACACTGGCTCTAGATAGAGCCACCATAGTTCTCCTACACGCTTGGCACACAGGAGAAGTTTCAGTTGTTTGTAATCTACAACCTCACCACTAGATGCCACTAAATCCTCCACACTGAACCTTTTTAAAAGTTATCCCAAACTGCACTAACAAAAGTTATATGAGGTAATATTCTTTCCAGATGATGTTATGGTCACAGGCCAAAATCTGGTGCTTTATGATGAGTCATCGTTACACGCACGTGTTTTGAATCCTTGATGAATCCTCCATCAAGATGAGCACATTATGTTTACCTTGCGAGGACCAGAAACGTAAATCACGCAGAAACAAATATTGGTTTTCCTGGCCGAGCAGAGCTTGTGAAAGCAGCACTTCTCCTAAAGCAATAAAGGCCAGACAGTCATGAAGACAGATGGAGGTTATCTCGGCCATCTAGCATGTCCGACGGCGCAGTCCCAGATAAGGCCCTGCTGGGAACCACCACAGGGGGAAACGCACACAGGGCTCTCATTAAGATGGCAGTAATGGTGTTTCGCCCATGACACACCTGCCTCAGCAAAATGTGAGAGAGACAGAGACGGGGAGAGAGAGTTAATTAGTGTTGATCCATATCTTTTGTTTCTCTGCTGCTCTGCATCACGGCTAATCACTGTATGACACTCAGTGGCTACATACACTGCCATATGTTTAAGATTATTGACAGATGAAGCTTATACATCAGTGTGCCACTTTGTACCCAAGTGACATCTCGAGGAAGCGTCTGCATAAATGATGCTAATAACACTTCCTTGTTAATGGCAGCAGGTAAACGGCTTATGCATCATCTTGTATGGAAAGTTGGCTGCGTTTAGAGTCGACAGGTATTACATCCAACCTGAGGGGGGGGGGGGGGGGG
>JAOVVB010160445.1:0-11633 GCA_028570985.1 Heterobranchus longifilis | reverse complement strand
AAGAAAGTGTATTTCCCAAAATGTCAAACTATTCCCTTAAGCCAATATTTTGCTCCCACACAGAATGAAAAATGAACATACGAATGCCAAAATATTACATTTGTCTGCATGTCCACAACCTGTGAAAAACACCACACATGAAAAACTGCTAACGGACCCAAGAGTACGTAGTAATTGTATGATAATTGTATGAGGAATCAGATTGGCAAAAACAATAATAAACCAGTCAAATCTCAACCAGGCAGTGTTGGGAAGGTTACTTTTGAAATGTAATAGGATACAGATTACTAGTTACCCTGTTAAAATGCAATAAGCAATGCTACTATTTTACTTACTTCATCAAAGCAGTGTAACTTATAACATTTGGTTACTTTTTTCTAACAAATGTTTTAAACTGGCCAATAAAGCTCAAATATAAATGTAAAGCAGGCAGCGTAGAGTGCTGTAGTGTCGTTGTGACAAAAGAAGTCTTTCCTGCACGGAGAAAAGATGCAAAGCAACAGAATGAATGTTATGTTCTACATCTAAGCTTTTTACTGAAAATAATCGGATGTAAACCCTTTGTAATCACCAACATTTTGACTAGTAGCTGTAATTTCATTATATAGTTTAACTGTAACCGATTACAATTTATTTTGTAATTTGATTACAGTAATTTAGTTAAATGTAACTAGTTACAATACTGTGCATCATCAGGTTACAGGATACATCCTGTTTTAAAAAATATATATTGGTAAAAACGGTACATGCCACTGTGTGTCCCATCAATTTGAACCATTTTGGATTTTGCTCTCCTTTTCTGATCTTTGAATCTTGTATACCCGCTTTTCCCGCTCTGCTTCAGTGATCTAAAGGGCCCCACTGTTCCTATTAAAGATGCTTTCTACACCACTGACATCCCTCCATCCATCCATCCATCCGTTTTCAAGCTGCTTATCCAAATCAGGCCAAGCCAGCAGGACAAGCAGAGCACCCCTAAAATGTCTTTTCAGTCAGAAATGCTCTGCAGCTGCTCCTCGGGTGTTAACCAGACGCTCCCCAGGGCAGCTGGGAAATGTACTTTAGTTCCTCAAGAGGGCTCGCCCTGCAGTCTGCTCTCAGACGGTCACACTTGGTACAGAGCATCTTCACAACGAGACACCTGAAGGGGCACGTTTTCAAGGAGCACAAACAAGCCCAGTGGCTGCTCACACTGTGGTTCAGCAGCAGCTCGACTCTAAAGTCCTCCCACGCTGCAGTTTCCTCACCATGTCAACCACCCACACGTATCGATTTCAGCCCCTCTTAAAGCTAGAGCGGGGCTTAGACGTTTTTGAGAACTCAACTACTGAGACCATGTATCCCCAATTTTAGCTTTTTCACACTGCTTATGAGTGCAGAATTGAATTTCAGATTTGAGCCCACAGACAGCTGACAGAGTGGATAAGCAGTCTGCTTCTGGAACCGTCTAAAACCTTCATTGTACAGTGCCACGCAGTACAGTGCCAAATATAGAAGTAAATATGCCTTTTCCATGACATTCTTAGCATTTTTTAATACTTGATTAATTGAAGAGTTCATTTGCAAAAACAGATCAAGTCCATTCTTAAAATTAATTAACCAACACCACTTAGATTTATATCCCCTGGAGCAGGGCTGCACAATTAATCGGATATTAATCACGATCACGGCTTCGGCTTCCCACAAATGAATGACCATGATCGTCTACGATGCGTGCGCCTCCCAGAAGATTCTGTTGCATATCAAATCAAGCGCTTCCTAAACTAACAGCCAGCCACCAGGGGGCAATAATGGGTGAGATGTTTTGGCTTCACTTTTGGGGAGCTGTCATGCTGCACCACATCCAAAAAGTTTTGGTACAATTGTAGTTATATTTTGCTTCTAAGGGATGCACTATGAAATCGATCTTATTTTGATGCAAAGATTTGTACATTAGCAGGAACGTAGCACAACATGGAAGTGAAAGCAGTGCTGTGTTTATTTAAATGTGAAAGTGCAACAAAGATATTTTATCCCTAAAATCAATGAATAATCGTGATAAATAATTGTGATCTCAATATTGATCAAAAATAATGAGTGATTATGATTTTGGCTATAATTGTGCAGCTCTAACCTGGAACACACAAAAAACATGATTTAGGAAAACAAATAAAAATAGATTTTTTTGCAAATGAACCCTTCTCTGCTTTAAAATACCCCTGCACTTCTCTTTTCATAATAAAGTACAGGTTAAATATTTCGAAAGGGGACTCTTGATTTACAAAGCCTGATTTAGTAAATCGGAGAAGGAGAAGAATTACAATGAAGCACTGACTCAGTTAAGTCGTCGATGAGCTTCTGCTTCTCATTGATCTCGTCTCGCAGGCAGCCAAGCTGTTTGCTGTGCGACTCACGGTGTGACTCCATCTGCTGCTCCAGAGCCCTCTGAGGTAACAAGAGGGGCCGAGAGACATACATATATAATGAGAGAGAAAGAGAGAGCCAAGAGGTGAGAACAAAAGGAAAAATAAATGACTAAATAACAAAAGAGTTTAGATTTACACACTCCAGTGCACATGTGGACATAGAGGGCCACATGGGCATTAAACACACACACACAGCAGGTTGTGTCTTATACACTGCCACTGAGGATGACGTGAGACAAGACTCATGAAACTGGTACGTGTCTCTCACACACACACACACACACTCGCACACACACTGACATGAACTCATGAACATGTGCACAAATACAGCACAGACTGATAATTAAAAACAACAAATACAGCCAACTGGACAGGAGTGTTTAGGAGCTGAAAACCGCATGTGTCGCATGTTTACTTTCAGGCTGGAGTATTAGTAGTTACTACTAATAGTGGTACAATATGAGGAAAATATGCGATAACATTGTTGAATAATGCGATAAAGATATTACTTGTGATAGTTCTGCCTTTCTGCTACTTTCAGTATACTGCTAAAATACAATGAATTACAAGAAAAAATTAAATTAATGTATTGATCTTTTATTGATCAAATTAAACATTGAATTGAACACAAAAGGCACCATTAAAAATGTTACATTTTAAAGCGCAATTTTTAAAAGTTAAAAGTGTCCTTATCACGGAAGTTGACATCGCAATGACAATGAAAAAACGATATAATGTGCAGCCTGAATTATCAGCTGGGCAAAGATGGCAACTGCTCCGGGGGCCCAGCAGTGGCGTTTCTAGACTTTTTTGGCTGGGGTGGTCCAAGAGGGGTATTGACTTATGCAGGGGTGGCATGAAAACCCACATGGGAATAACATTAATTTAACATTTCTGTCTCTGCTACTCCTATCTACTTTAACCCTTAAAGACCCGCTGTAGGTGCATTTATTGTCTTTTTTTTCTACAATGAAATGGTTACTATGGGGACTAACATCATCACGCATGAATACAATTGGGCTCATTGAGTCTCAGCTTTCCAGTCATACCTAATTTATGTAATTCAAAGACTGTTTGTGGTCCTCAGAATGCAGAAATATAAAAAATCCGCCATTTTTACAATAGGTGAAAATAACACATATACTGCCTGAGAAAAACTGTAGGTTTTTGCCCCAAACAAATGATTTAAAATGGGTAAATGGGTTTAAATCTTGAGGTCAGAGGTCAAGGGGACCCCTTTGAAAATGGCCATGCTAGTTTTTCCCTCACCAAAATTTAGCCGAACTTTGGGGCATGATACCAATATCTTCACTCTAGCTTTATAACGGAGCCTGCTACAGCCTCTTGATTGGCCACTAAGGGTGGCTAATCAATGCCTGGGCCACCCCCTGAAAACACCCCTGGGCCTCAGACCTCTATGGGCCTTAAAAACATTAGCTTCACTGTGCGTCAGTTGCTTTTTGGTAATTTCATTACTTGCAATTTGTTTGGGATTTTGCACCACTAAAATACAATATCAACTGCATCCTGCACTAAAGTGCCACTGACTTGTATCAAAATATATTTCTAACACCTTTATTATTTAAGATTATATTGTGCTCATATGGTGCATTTTCCTAAATACATTTGGGTTTCATCAAATTACTACAAACTAACTGACATACAGAAAACCACAGACCTGGTAGTACTCCAGCACACTGGTGTGTTTCTGTGTGTACACTGGGAGCTTGGAGATAACAGAGGCCCAATAGCAAATGTTTGACCCGGGGCTCCCAGACAGGTCAATCCAGGCATGTTAGTGCTGAAACGACTCGTCGATTACTTGATATATCAAATCGACAGAACATTTCATTATCTATTGAGTCATTTATCAAAGAAAAATACCAAACATTCACTGTTTCCAGCATCTCAAATGTGAGGACTTGCTGCTTTCCTCTATTTTGTTTCACTGTAAATGGAATATCTTTGGATTTTTTGGACGGTTCACTTGACAGAAGCTATTTGAAGATGATATGTTAGGCTCTGGGAAAGTGTGATAGGCAGGGGTTACATCGTGATTTGTTATGTGGGGGGCTGTGTGGTTTCAGGGCTGCCAACAAAATCTTATTGATATCATTTGACAAGCTGTACATAAAATATAACAAGGTGAGGCAACCCTCTGCTCTGAACACTAAAATGATAATCAAAAGGATTAGAAGAATATCAGAGCAATTTACGTTCTGTTATGAAACCTGTCAGTTTCTGACCTATTTTTTCTGCCTACCCTGACATGCACCTACAGTAGCCCTGCCATCTGTGCTGTCTGACTGACTGGCAAATGCACCGAGGTCGCTTCATCATCACCTCATTTAGGACAATCTTCTCTACAGCGACAAAGACAAAATGACAAAAATTCAATTTTCCAGGTGGTTATGTGTCAGACAATTTCTTGGCCGGGGCCAGTCGTTATAGGCAACCAGCGAAGACTCCAGGAGATTACTCGTGCCGACTCGTCCCAGACACGGGCACCGCCATCTTGCTCATTTAGAACCAGAGTCTGTGCAGTAGCAATCAGGCAATCACAGCTGTCAATCTAATTAAAACCAAACTTATCAGAAAAAATCAGCATGATAAGAACTACCTAAAATGACAGATGCCATCTTTGTGAAAAATGTATTTGACGTGTACTTCGATTTTTTTGTGATTTCCCATCCAGTAACATAAAGGGGGCGGGACTTATGACATACTGCAGCCAGTCACAGTCTATGGCCCCAACCAGCAAATGGACACATAACCCTCGCTGTAAAACTAAAAATTGTCATTTTTATGCGACGATTTTGTTACCTTTGGACTGTTTCCAGTCTTTGTGCTAAGATACAAGCTAACTGGCTGCTGACTCCATAAAGTGTATATCCCAAAATGTCAAACTATTCCTTTTTTCTTTTTTTTTTTACTTGGCAGATTAATCTATAATGCAAATAGCTGTTTGTTGCAGCCCTGGTTTACATGCATCAACACTTGCACTCATTATCTGATGTACAAGCACAGACACAGTATTGCTGACACATGAATGCACACTAATGGAAGCAGACAAATGCACCCACATCACACACACACACACACACACAGACCCTCATCACACACATGCACACCTGCAGTTCGCTGAGTGCTGAGGCGGTGAGAGAAAAGGTCATTACACTAAATTGCTCTCACCGTAGTCATGGTTACCTTTATATCACAGGAATCCTGGACAGACGAGTGATTCTCCCCGCTGGTCACTTGTGACATGCTCTCTGAAACAAACACACACACACACAGACACACAAATTTAAGAGAATGACAGTGAGAGAAACAGAGAAAAGAAGAGGAAGAGAAATGCAGGCAGATAAAAGACACTGATGTAGATGAAATAGGTGACAGTGACCTGACTTTGACAGCACAGCAGTACCGCTGCTTCATATTGACAGCGAGGTCAGCGTGATCCAACTCATGCCTCGGGTGTAATAATATCTATTATTGAAAATGACAGCTACGCTGATCTGATCTGTTGTCACTGTTGTCGCCCTGTCTGGTGATGAAATTACCGAGAGGCTTCTACCTTCGCACCAGGCTGCGTGATCAACACGACCTGCAGCACTTTGTATTTATCTACTTCTGTAATGACTCGAGGACCACTTGGCTCGGGTGTGGAGTAGGGCCAAAATTGATTTCCGTGCCCTTAAATCCACCGGTTATTTAATGCAGTTCTGTGGTACTCCTCAGGAATAATGACTTACATTGCCTTTGGCCTGATTTGTGAATTGCGTCAGAGTCCCGGGAGTATCTGCAGTTAGACAGTCCTCGTACAAATTTCAAATATACCATTAATCTATTTGTGCTGGTGCTGTGAAATGTTTGGGAGGCAAAGCTGTTTGTCAGTGTTTACCCTTGCTTTTTTTTTTCTTGACGAGACAGAAAGGGCACAGACTAAAACTCTCCATTGAAGCCAATAAAATGGTTTTAAGCGACACTTCCTTACAGTTCCAGTTCGGTGGAGCTGAAATGCAGTGACACGTTTGAAAACACACTTCGAAAGTTTTTTTTTTAAACTTTGTCCAGAGATTTAGTTTCGCGGTGTCAGAACATTAACCTTATATTTGACTTTGGCATCTCAATTCAGCAAATTAATCAAGATTTACAATGTAGCTTAATCTACACATTGTCCTTCACTGTGCAATGAGTAAGAAAGGAGATCATTATTTCTCACTTCAATCCCTTCAGCACAATATCATCTTAAAAGTTGTACTTCTATTGGATAAATATTCTACTTTAAACCTGCAGTATTTTAGAATTTATGGAGCAAAGATCTATTTTGCTGACTATTTCAATTGGATTTGGTCCTGCAGCCTTGAATTTTACGTGATTTATTAACCATAAATCTATTGTTTTGCCTGTCTGACCATATTGATATTTTCCCACTTCACCTTAGAGTCCGAATAAATGTGAATCACTTTGTTCCTGGTTTGTGATTTCGATCACGTAGGTAAAATATCTCAACCTGAGCCTGGGGCAAAGACATTTTTATTACAAATGATGTACCTGTATATTTTATATGTGCTGCAGTGACCGTGTTTATTCAAACCAATTGATCCTTGAACCTCAGGTTTGGCTGGATTGTTAGATTTCACCTCAAAAGCTTGATACAAATGTGCTGCATCCTCATTTCTGAGTAGTACATTGAGATTATACATCATATACATACACCACTGCTGGATATATAAATATATATATGTAAATATTCGCATGTTCAGCATGTTAGCATTGTCATTGTGATCATGTTAGCATGCAGGCGTTAGCTTTTAGCTCAAAGTAAAGCCTTGGAAGCCTGTAGACTTTCAGTCTTGTTTTGACGTGTTATTTATTCTTGGTGCATTCATATGATTCAATGATATATTACATTAGTTTACCTTGAGCGTGGAGTTTGGCCAGCTCCTCGCTCAGAGAGTCATAGCTGTCCTCCAGCTTCCTCTTCTTCAGCTCCACATTCTGCATGTACTCCGTCAGGGAGCGGATCTTTGCCTCGTGCTGAAAGTCAGAACACAGCGTCTCAGATGCAGAAAGTATACTGATGAGCCAAGGACCTCGACCCAAGACAACACTTTACACAAAGGACAAAATGTTTACTCACTGTGCAATGACTACAGTCTACATTGAATATTTATGATCCTTCATAATTCATTTTAGGTGTGTTTGGGGGCGTGTGGGTGAGGAACAGGGAAGGCAGTGTAATCTCAGTTTAGTTTGATGCATAGAATAATGCAATAGTATTCTAACTGCAGTATCCAGGGTTCTCCTAACTAACTTAATAAGGAAACAATAAACAGGATGATAAGTGCAAACTTCTCAATTTAAACCTTGATATTTATTTAGAACATTTTCTTATTTATTTAGAGCATTTTGTGACCACATAAACACACGACACAATATAAAACCCCTCCCCTGCAAAACAAAGAAGAGTTTAATCCTGTGGTTGAATCTCCTGGCTCCCTCACAGTCAAGATGGCGGTGAAGATTAAAAAAACAACAAAAAAAACAGGGATTTATTCTTCTCGTATCGTGGCCAACTTTAGTGGATCATAACATATTGGGTATGGAATTAATCTGCAGCTCCGGTTCAAAATGAGACCAAACGTTTGTATGGATGTCAGTTTTTGAGGCGTGTAGCGTTGCCGATTGCTGGTGTTTTGGGTCAACGAGTGACCGTGTTACCTGGTGACTCTCAGCCGAATGCGTCACGGTTGCTCGTAGTTGAACATAACATGTACGGGAGGTGTCCTGGTAAAAAAGCCTTCAATTTTACTTTACTCAATTTTAAATACATACTCATCTATGTCTGTCCTCAATGCCAAACATTTACGTAAGTTACTACAAGCTATAAGCCAGTGAACACGGTCACTCGTTAAACTGAAACACCAGAGAAAACTAGCCTTTTGCTACGTGATTTTGTCAATAAAACAGGTTTTTCAAAAAATTGTGAATCACCACAACCAGGAGAGATTCTTGGGCATACAGTCGTGAATGTGCACAAAAAATATTAGGCTGATGGGACCAGTAGTATGCGAGACTAGCTGCGGACAGAGAGATACACACAGGCACACAGATGACTGGATGCATAATCCCCTCCAGGCTTATGCCTGGCGGAGATAATATAATAAAAATAATAGTAAAACTCACAACATGATGGCTTCAGTCAGTCAATCACATCAGCACGAAAAATACAAAACACGCAATCCTTTAAGAATCAGGACAGTTTGCACAATAAAAGCTTGCTGATGTGTTGTTCTGTGCATCACCACAAACAGTTGAGTGACGTTTTGAGCACACTGCTCTTCATCAGAGTGATTGATATCAAACAATATATCTCATCACGTAAGTATTTGTGATGTTAATTAGTCTGATGAAGATTTGAAACGTCAATCACTCATTTGTGATGATAATTCATGTTTTTCACTGGGAGTTTTCACAGTGTATATTGTCCTGATTTTTCCACATCAGCACCAAAATCCCCTCCTGCACTGACAGATTTACCAACCGTTTTCCCACACCGGGTATTTTCCTCCATCAGCCCCTCACCTGTGAAATGAGGAGGTGACACGAGGACAGCTCTCTGCCCGTCTCCTCCATCTTGCGGTGACACTCCGTCTGGAGGTTCTCCAGGTGGCGGCAGCGCTTCACCATGGACTTCACCTCTGACTTTATCTTGCTGATGTAGAGGCGGGCGACTGTGAACTCCTCCTCGATCGCACCGCTGATCTCCATGGGCTGGAGACAAATGAGGCAGAGAGATAGTTAAAAGAGTAGTGGAGACGTTTGGTTAAGATTGAGTGGGGACAATTTAAAGACAGCTGGGAAGTTAAAGAGGGAGGGAGGCCTCTTAGAGACTCTTTCTGCCATTTTGTACGCACATCCGTTAGGTTAAATGCATCATTTAGCAGATGCCGTGACTCAGATGCTCTGAAATGAACTGTGGAGGATAGACTATATATAGCAATACATATCAAGATTAATCTAAATATTATAGCCAAGATGTGTCAGTGGATATGCCTATTATGTCTTCTGGTGTTATGTTGAAATATATATATGACAGTCAGGAATACATATACTGACTATAATGTGTGATGCATTGCCCTGCAGTTGTGTCTCACACAGCCACAAACACACAGACATCTGTTTTAAATGCTCAAAATGCAATGAATCAAGATTCACAATTTCCCACAGATGCAGAATATGTCAGGTTGAGTTAGCGAGAAACGTGTATACAAGACATTTTTAATTTTCCACGCTGTCTCGGGTTTTAATATTTCACTCTGTGCATGTGTGATGAAGCTTTGGGACAATCAGACACAGAATTTACATATACATATATATTTGACATTACTGTATAGTGCTGTACAACGTTTGAACCCGTATCTGTGTTTGCTCGGCTTTCTTTCCCTTTATTTATATAGTTTCCCTTAATTTATTCTAACCGCTCATGGTGAAACAAAACAAACAAGATCATCACAGAGGGGAGACTGTTATATAAAACATGGCTCGGCAACATTTGCTCAAACTGCTTTTTCAATCACAGCAACAAAACAGTGGAAATGCTATTCCTACAAATATTAGAGATTGTATTACTTTTAGTCGGTTTAAAACCAATGTTAAAAAACAGTTGAAAGACAGACAGTCATGTTGCTATTGAGGTCTGCTAATGCTCTCTGAATGGATACGCACTGGTCTGCCCTACAGGTGTATTTATTAATGTTGTGTGGAATTGTCATTTTTATATTGATTAAGGCTTGTCCGCCTGTCTGGGACAAGTGGATTTTTTGTAGGACAAGTGGAAGATAAATTTACTTGCCCCACCGGACAAGTTAAAAGTCATAAACAAAAAAAAATACGGGTGACGGTGCCGATCGCAGCCAGCCGCTGCTCGGATTTTGGTACTTGTCTATTCGTGATGTTACAGTACAGGTGCTTGGAGCGGCCAAAATGGATGAAGAACTTGATATATCAAGTAAAAACTACATTATATTGCACATTAAAATTTGAAGTTATACTACTGTACTGTTTTTTTTATTTTTAAAAGGGAGCTCCAAAGTTAAAATATCAAATAATCATCTTTGACTTGATCTAATGAAATTAATTTTCAGGCTACATGTCAGGCACTCCATACATTATTTCCAGAATTAGTTTGGATATTCAGTTGTGTCATAATTTGGCACCTACACGTGATGCAATAGTTTCCAGTAGTTTTTATTTGATGTACACTCACAATGACCTCAGTTTGTCCTTCTTGGTTGGGACACATTTTATGAGGGAAAAAAGAAAGGTGAAATTCTTGGGTTTCTGCCTATAGGTCTACAGGGTTTTATCAAACAGGGGGAAAAAAATGGTGCAGAGGGCCGGAGCCTGGATATTAAAAATTGGACACGAGGCAGCGTAAGGGAGAGCGAGCCAGCAGACTCCACAAAAAACTAACTCACTTAATTCTGACAAAAACTTTCCCTTTAACTTGTCAAGTGGTTGGTTTGTATTAATTAAACAAACAGAAAAAGATGTGACATAAGAGATCAGAACCATGTTTTTACACATCTTAATCTTAACTATTATTAATGATCAAACTCAAATTTTGTTTTTAGCTCTGAACAAAATCAGATAAGACTCAAACACAAACAATACATCAGCTAAACACTGGAATTAATCATAAATGAAACTAAAGAAATGTGACATTTTCAAACTGATAAACCTTAAAGAATAACTCACTTGCAGACACAGAAGGAAACACAGGTCTGTCGGTCGCAGAGCAAACAGAGCAATGATTCTCCTGCTACTATAAGAGCACTGATTGTCCAGATTGATTTCACCTGTTGGCTCCAGACAGCACAGGTGTGCTCGTTACTCCTCCCACAGCTCAACAGGGGTCTGACACACAGGCAGGGTTTACCCGACCATTATAATGCTTATGTGCAGCAGCTAAACCAAATGAAGCTTTTTGAGTATTGTCCATAATGAGGTGAAACTGCATAATTGTAATTGGAAAACATAACATGTTCTTGGGGAGCACTACCCAAACCCCCCACCAAATACACACACCTACTGTAAATCTTCCACAAATGTTGAGAAAACACTGATATGGAAGACTTTCAACAATATATATGAATCTGTGTGTGTGTGTGTGTGTGTGTGTGTGTGTGTGTGTGTGTGTGTGTGTGTGTGTGTGTGCGT
>JAOVVB010160425.1:0-11633 GCA_028570985.1 Heterobranchus longifilis | reverse complement strand
ATCTATGCCAAAGCCACCTTTATTATCGTCATCATAGTCACAGCAGTTTTGTCTGCTATCTTCATCAATTTTTTCATTGTGGGGCCCGTTGTGGTGATTCTGCCAAATCGTTCTGATCTAAACGGTACCAGCCTGAGCACCGCCAATTATACCGGCTTCCAACGCCACACCTTGGAGGGCAACCTCTTGCGTAAGTGTTGGACATGCTGTCAGATGTGATGCTTGGGCATTTTATATGCTCTGATCATCTTAAACCTATTTAAACAATGTAGGACCTGTATGGTAAAAAATATAATATTTGCGCTGATTTTATTAATTTAGGACATTTGATTATTTCAAGGCTTTCCACAAGATATGGAGTAGCCAGTCAGTGAGGAAAAAAAGTAGCCTGGTAGCCCCCTGGAAGAAAAAAAAATGTCCGTAAAAGCCCAATTTTGGTGACCTCTGGCACATTTTAATGCCACTGTTCCATCATATACACTGATCTTAATTTTTGCATAATTATTGTCAAAGAGACTTAAGCTTCTTGTGAGTTTCAGACCTCACAGTCTGTAAATAACTATTAATATTTAAAACCACTCTTATTTATGACTAATTAGAACTTTTGTAATTAAGAATCATTAGACCTTATTTATTATTTATTTATTTATTGACAGCTTCACTGTAAGGTTCATTAAGACATGCCATGGTTAATGTGTTGTTTTACTAGAAACATAAATGCACTCCCATTCAATGAAAATACACAGTGCTATTTTCAGGGGTTTTTAAACGCACGTCTCATGTATTGGTTTTAAATTAACTTCTTAACAAAACATGAGAATCACTTGAGTCAAATCATGTGAATCTACTGGATCATGAATTAATTAATTGCTGTAAAAAGCACAATGTAAATAAAAATAATTCATTCATTCATTCATTAAATTAAAATGTTTATCATAAAGTAGCCGGCTGGACTTAAATGAGTAGTCAGCTGTTTGGCTGCCAGCTGCCGCTTATGGAAAGCTCTGCTATTTAAGCAGAAAATACAAAAACAAGACATGCTGTTACACTGTTTGTATTAGTGATACCTGATATGTATGAATGATCAAGCCTCCTGTCACTCCTTCTAGCCAATTACACAGTAGACTACACCACGGGTGCCATGATGAGTTTCGCCACAGTGTTCGCTGTCATGTTCAATGGCTGCACTGGGATCATGGCCGGCTCCAACATGTCGGGTAAGATGGTGTTAAAATAACTCCAATAACTCCATTATTTTGAGGGCAAACAAAGGGTCCTTTTTTCTAGCTACGTGTCACTGCAAGAAGGAAGGAACTGGTAGCTTTCTCCCAGTTCAGGGGCAGGATCCTGCGACAATCACAAAACACGAAGCCCATGAAGGCGGGTCCTCCAGAGGCCTAGCTGAGTCTTCAAAATCAAATGGTCTCGCCTCATAGACCAAAACTAACAGCCAATCCCCACATCAAGCGTTTTTAGAAGCGTTTTTTGACGGCCGTCACTCGCCCATCTCACGGAACAGATAGACTTCCATTTTATTAAATGTTATGGATCCTCACTGACTCTGAGACGTGCACCGACCCCCCCCCTTTTTTTTTTTCACGCTTCAAGTCTATTTTTGTGAAGCGTTTCTGCACAGACAGCTGTTTAAATCCCATGAATCCCCCGCTGTATCAGTGTTTTGAACGTATTTAACTATCTGCGGTCTGTCTGTCTGCGAGTGTGTGTCAGTGTCTGTTTCACGACAGGCACCGTCCTGCTTGCTACGGTAGGTGGAGGAAAAAAAAAAAAATCAATGAATGATTCAAACACTGTTGATTTCTTCATGGAGCCGACATAAAAATTATTTTGGTTCAGTGCATTTCTGCTGTCAGTCAGCCTGCTGAAGACAGGTTCACCAGCCGCCGTCCCTCAGCACCCCCGGCTGAGACCGGCCGAGACATTTTCATTATTTTCGCTGTGGATTGGAAAACAGAAAGCATACGGAGCGCTCGCGTCTCGCTTCTGCTGAGGATTCCCAGTACGGGTGCATTCATGTGGTCCTAATCAACATGTAAAGTTGACAAAATCCAGTACAAATACCAATTGGAAAGTGGGTCAGGTTTCATAATACCTGAAGTTTACACTACAAGGTTTGATGTTTGACTTGAACAGCATATCCAGGCTGCTGGTAACATGTGGGGGCTTTTAACAACCAATTACTGCAGGTCTAGAGATGCAGCCTTTGGTGGATCCAGCCCCTGATTTAAGACACAGTACATGTGGACACATCTGGGAAATGGCGAACTTTGACAGTACTTCAATAAGGTGTTTAAGTGATTTGGTTTTGCTTTGTTTGTTTGTTGTTTTCCAGGTGACCTGAAAAACCCCAGCTACTCCATCCCGAGAGGAACACTTGCAGCTGTTCTTACAACTTTCACCACATACAATCTGCTTAGTCTGCTGGCTGCGTGGTCCTGTGACCGGTAAGACACACAGACACAGTCAAACATGTGGAGTACTAGCACAAATACTCTGAAATATTGAACACATTTTTATTGAATCTATAGAAAAAATACCCATAATGCTGTGGTCACTTAAATATTTAATGGGGGATTTTCCAAAATAAGTGTTTTATTTTCTATTTATATTTTTGCTGTCTGTTTTCCCAGATGGAATATCTCAGTTGTAGTTTGAGATTTTACTTGGATTTGTTTTGTTTGTACACATGTCAAGTGATTTTAAATGTAATCTGCTAAAGTAATTATTTTGGACTCATTTCATGTTTGGAGTTTTATCCATTATCCTCAGTCAGCTTCTCCAAAAAGACTACAGTTTCCTGGGAGACATCAATATATGGCCGCCGCTGGTGACAATCGGGATTTATTCCTCCACCATGTCCGCAGCCATGAGTAACCTGATAGGAGCCTCCAGGGTCCTGTATGCCCTGGCCAAAGATGACTTGTTTGGTGAGATTCTTGAACAACACGTATCCTGCTGCCCAGTGTTTGCAATTTGTTTAGCCTGTTGTCCCCAACATTAATAATTATATACCACAGAGCAGAGGTTCCCAACCTTTATCCTTAAAGCCTGAAATGTACTTGCTGTTAAATCATCCATTTGCATGGACGTCACGTTAATTTCAGAGTACATACACAATGAAGGGACAAAACAGGCAGAATACGTGAGGCAGCCTGAGTAAACTGACTAAGTGACATATTCTATGGATATTTCATATTATAATCAATGCATAACAATACCAGTACAGAACAATTGATCAATTAACCCAAATAGTGAACACAATAACTGCAGGAAATGTGTGTAAAATGTGCAATTTGGATGAATTTTGAACAGATTATTTCCTGAGAATATTGTTTCAGGGATGAGTTTTCCTGTTATTTTCAGGAACTTTTAATACAATTCTCTGTTTGTATTATGTATTTAACATACTTAATAGGCTTCATTTTTTTGACAAATTCAGTGTTTTCCTCTCCCTGATACTTGGCCATTGTTCTATTATCTCTTTGTTTGTTTTACTTTTTCTAATGCAGAACGAGGCTGTTTATCAGAGAGGGAAGGCTCTGTGAATATAGCTTGTGTTCTTCACTGTGCCCTTATCCTGAGGTTCATATCTTAAATAATAATGTGAACTTTAAAAATAGCAATTAAATATAGTTGTTTTTTTTCACAAAAAATGAATGAAATGCTGAGGTATAGGCCAACTGTATATTTAAAAAGAAAAAGTTGCCTTACACCCCTTAAAATCAAGAATGCTTCGCAACCCCCCCGTGAAGCTTTGGCGACCCCTGGTGGGTGCCGGGACCCCCAGGTTGGGAACCAGTGTCACAGAGCAGCAAATAATTGTTTTATTGGCAGTGGGGTTTTAGCTTGGCCTCCGACCATTTCTGCAGTGAGAAGGATTGAATTACTAATCCTGCTTGTTCAGGTTATGATCAGGCTAAATGGTTGATCCAGAGTACACGAAAGCATATCCAACTCCAGCTGGTCTTCTGTAAAGCTGAGTCAACATTTTAATAATCAGCCATCTGTTAAAAGAGGCCTCCCATCTCAAATGTGAGAAATCAACACACTTATTAATTTCATCATGTCTTGTTTTCCAAGTGGAGGCATGTTAATTTGGAAAAGCATCGTTTGACAACAGATGGCTTGCAGTGTTGACTTTCTGTGAAGAAATAAATCCTCTCATTGTGTTTGGCCTGAGGACGCGTGCAGGATGACTCCGTTGTTGATCTGATTTCTGCCCATGATGACCCACAACAGAATGACTTTTGTTAATGTTTAAAATCTCTACAGGTGGTGTCCTGGCTCTGGCGAGGAAAACATCTCGGAGTGGGAACCCCTGGGCCTCGGTGCTGGTCTCCTGGTTGCTTGTACAGGTAGGTTAGTACCACTGAAATATGATTAGTACACTGTATATGAGGAGCGGTGACTGTTTTCCTCTCTCCTGTCTAGTAGAGCTCAAGCAGAGTCACTCTAAACTTTATGCACTTCTCTCGCCTTTCCTGTTCATATTGCTCTTTTGCATTTTAGATTAGCAACCGAGTTCACAACTTCCCTGTGAAAAGACTTTTAGCCATCCTCCAAATGGATATTTTGTTCCACTGGGCTATTGATTGACTGCTATCCATAAACCCTTATTGATAGCGGAAGGACTCAATACAATATTAATAGATGTTACACAACATTTAATAATTTTTCGATTTGCTTTCTGCTTCTATGTAAAAGTAACAGGAGGCGTCCACTTCAGTAATGAGAAAGATGAAGTGGACAAAGTTTGAACATTCTTGCTCCAGTTGCATAAACCACAATTACTGGAATCATATCAACATTGACACTACACTGTATGTTACCACTGCTTGTTTGTTTGTTTTGTATGAGACGTCCAGAGATCTGATGCTACTCATGTAGTATAGATAGTTATATTGTTTGTACACATTCTCAGTAACACTAAAGTAATTTTATTCCTAGAATTTTATGACATATTTTAATTATCAATGTTTAAAACTTGTACCTGCAACCAGAATGAGATCTAAGCAGCACAAGATACAAAATATATAAGATGTGTAATCCAAATGAATGTTGTTCATTCCTTCCACCAGGTGGTGCTGTTTGCTGGTAAATTAAACACCATTGCTGGCATTGTAACCATCTTCTTCTTGTTGGTCTATGCTGCTGTGAACCTCGCCTGTCTGGCTCTCGAATGGGCTTCTGCACCAAACTTCAGGTACGGTGCAGAATACTGGCAGGCTTTCTGATTTGGATTTAATTTTGCACAGTCATGGTTGAAAATGTCATTTTCATGTCCTATTGTCTTTGTAATTTAGACCCTCATTCCGGTGTTTTACATGGCATACCTGCGCTCTGGGCATTCTTGGCTGCCTGGTCATGATGTTCCTGATCAATGCCATTTATGCATTTGCCAGCATAGCCTTCATGCTGCTGCTCCTGATGCTTATCCACTACCTCGGTCCCATCAGCAACTGGGGCTACATCAGCCAGGCTCTCATCTTCCACCAGGTGTCACACACAAGCCATCTCTCTCACTGAAGCAACAATGTGATGCAGGTTTGCATGAATTACTACATCATCACATCTTTATTTCTTTATTCACTCAGGTGCGCAAGTACCTGTTGATGTTGGATGTGCGTAAGGACCATGTGAAGTTCTGGAGGCCCCAGCTGCTGCTGATGGTGGCAAACCCTCGCAGCTGCACGGGTCTCATGACTTTCATTAATGACCTGAAGAAGAGTGGCCTCTATGTGCTGGGACATGTAAAGCTGGGTTTACTCGGTAAGATCTGTGTAGGTAGGAGACATATGCATACATACACAAAGCTTCAGTAGTATCAGTAGTATTTAAAGGTGGCTGTTTAAATGTCAGTCACTATAGCCTTTGTTGTTAAAGGCTATAAGGAATACCAGCCAAGCTTGAATTCATATAAACATATACACATTTCTGCAGATGGGTTGCCCTCTGATCCTCTGCAGAGCCGTTACGACTCCTGGCTGTCTCTAGTGGACCATCTAAACATCAAGGCTTTTGTCAACCTTACCCTGGCAGACTCGGTCCGACACGGAGTTCAGAACCTGCTTTTCATCACAGGCTTTGGTAGGAAAGTTTACATTGCTGCTGGATGAGGATGTCAGTTTTTTCCGTTGCCTACAAACTTCACAGTTCCAAAACACACATTTGATACATCTGTTTGCATCTAGGCGGAATGAGGCCAAACACCCTCGTCTTGGGTTTCTATGACGACTGCACCCCTCAAGACTACCTCCTAGGTAAAGTCCTCCTGTCCACAGGCCTTGGCTTGGATGCAGTGACTCCATCCACAGACCCCCAAGAGCAACGGTCTCCCTTCTTCCCTAATGTGCGAGATACTGAGGAACTCAAAGACCTTCAGGAAGAGGAATATGTGTCGGTGATAGCCGACGCTGTAAAAATGGGGAAGAATGTGACACTGGCTCGTTACTTCAACCAGTTCAACCGGGAGGAGGTCTTGGGGTCAGGCAGAAAGATTGGGGGCCACCGAAGCACGACGGGGCCATTTGTTGACGTGTGGCCTCTGAATCTGCTTCGACCAGACAGCCGTGCTTACGTCGACATCTGCTCGCTGTTCCTGCTGCAGTTGGCCTGCGTGCTTCAAGAGACCCGTGCCTGGAGCCAGGCAAGACTCCGCCTCTTCCTGTGCGTGGAGGCTGGCTGCGGTCTGAAGGAAAAGGAGGAGAAGAAGCTCCGGATGATGCTAAAGGAGCTAAGGATTTCGGCTGAGGTGCAGATGGTGGCGTGGGACCAGGTGGTGGCGCTGCACTGGCAGAGACGAGGAGGAAGAGAGGGAGGGGATCTGCTGGAGTCTGCACAGAATGAGCAGAGGAGCGAGACGCCAGAGGAAGAGGAAGCTGAGAAGGAAGACGGTATCCAAACGTTTCCCAATAACGCTGCTCAGCTGACCGACGAGTTTATCTGTGCTGTCAACAATCTGATTCGCAGAAACGGTGCCCCTCAGCCTGCCGTGCGTTTCCTGTATTTGCCCCGGCCACCAGCGGACACGAGCCGTTACCGTGCCTACCTGCACCAGGTCGACGTGCTGAGTCGAGACATGGGCCCGACATTGCTCATTCACGGGGTCACTCCTGTGGTCACTACTGACCTCTAAAGTTTTACTATCAACTCTTAATCAATCAATAAATAACCCTGATCTGGTATTGCTGGTCCGTGGGACTGCACCTGTTGCCACCAATTTATTCAATGCAACAAACCAGTTTTATACTTGAGTCACACCTTTTGCATTTATACAGTTCTGTGTTTCCCTTATATTATTAAGGATTTGATTACCTCAAGTTCACTCCTGTTATTGAAAATGATGAGTGTTTTCTGCTGTTCAGTCATCAGATGGTGCTTCAGAAATATATTTGCACATTTTGTGGGGTGAAAGGAGGAACGTTCCCTCGTAGTTAAAATCAGAAATATATTAGGCCCATGCATTTGTTAAAATACTGTTACCACATGGGGACCGCTCTTGAACATTGTCAACTTTTTGTACATGTTAATAGAAAAATGAATTAAATGAATTGTTGTATTACCTCAGATTTCTTCCTTACAATTGTATTTTGACTTGCTGCTAGTAAATAACTATTCATTAGTCACATGTATTTTACAAAGATCTTCTTAAATCCATTTATCCAATTTGGTGTGTTCAGAGCTTCAGTACTGGCGGTTGAATGCCTGCAGAGGGCGATATATGCCCAGTATCATGGCTGTGCTGATGTGCTCTACCAAGTCTGCCTTTATAGGCTGATGTTCTGTAGTAATCACACTAATGCCAGTTGATAAATATGAATCTGTACTTTGAGCACATGTAGGCTACTCTGATGTGTCACAGGTTTTCTGTATCTCAAACCAGCAGCCTCACCGTTATGTGTCATAAATGGCACAAACATATTTAAAAGAACAATTTCTTCTAAGTATGCTGCTTCTTGTTACCTCCCCAAAGGAGCAGAAAATATCCGATCGTCTGTAACCAAAATATCTGCATATCAATGGCTCGATTGGGATCAGATTTGGTGTGCACAACACAAACACACGAGGAAGAAACCTGCAGGTATAACCAAGATTCAGTGAAAGTGTAAAAGCTCATGTTTCATTTATAAAACTTGTCTTGGATCTTGCAACCATGTGAATTGGGGTTATATGGGAATATAAGCTGTTCAGAATCCCAAAATGAGAACTAACATGACCAGAACCTAGTATCACAGCATCACTCTGATTTATCAGAATAATAAACACTGTTCTATTTAGCCAGTCAATACTGTACCACAGAACGGCAGCGTCTCGGTAGTTAATTTAACACCCCCTAATGTTTTTCATGGTGTTGATACTGCAAATTACTGCTCCAACTTTAAGATATTAAGGCTTAAAGTTGGAGTGTTTGGGAGAATGTTTGCTCAGGTGTCTCAATTTGGAGTTCTGTCTTCTTGACTGACAAAACATTGGCAAGCAGTAAACCTAACACCAGGTGTAATACTTCCACTTTCTACAGTCTAATGTATCAGCTGTCACCTGGTTGAGTTTGGCATGAAAACGAACCTGTGCACGTCGGCAACAGCTACAGTACCTTCTGACGAAGAGACAACGCCATCTGCGGCACACGTCACGTTTGCGGCAGAATTCCACGAGTTTTCATATAGGAGTACTGACACCCGCCTACATGTCACTGACAAACTGCATGTGGGAGGCAGTGTGTTCACAGATGGAGGCAGTCTGGGCTCCAAGTGCCAGGGAGACCACGTTTACAGACATGCAAGTGAAACTAGACTCTTGCTAAAATATAAAGGACTACAGCACTCACTATGCAAAGCAACATTTTGTTAGTCACATACAAATCTGCCCATATTTTCTGCAGAATCATGGCTGTCAGTCTGAGGGTGATCCCTCCGTGCCCACAAGGTGAAGGAACTGAATCACTTCCGACTGATGGGCTGTGGGACGGACAGTCGCTGATGTATGAAAAGCCCGAAGAACTGTCTGTGGGCCTTTTTATTAAGCTGTAGTACAAAACTATTGACAGTTATTTTTTTGTTAAATGGGGGATGCATTTGACAGAGTGGGCACTCATGCTTTGGACATTGTGTCTATGAATGTTCTCAGTCAAAGTTGACTGTATTGGCATGCACCTGCAGCATGTTAAATGTACAATATGACATCAAATATGGAGAATTAGGTTTTCATCCTGGCATATTGTGGCTCTGCCTTATCTGTTAGGTCACGTTTGTTGTAAGGGATTTATGGGAACCCAAACCCTTTTTTGGTTTTCAGGCCGACACCATATAACATACAGCTTCTACCTTTTAAAATAGCTAAAATACTTTGTTTTTATAATCCACTGCCCCCTGAAGCATTGCAAGTCTTTTCCTGCTGACTATCAGATTAATTTGCACAGGTTAATGTCCTGCACACTGACTTAAAATAATGACAGAAACACTGATGAATCAAAGCAAAACTGTAAATATATAATAATTGTTTAAAAAAATAAATAAATAAATAAATACTTCAGTACTGGTACTGGAAACTAAATGGAGTTGAAAATTTTTATGTGAAATCAAATTTACTCAAAACTCCTGGTGTGGTGCTACTGGGGTGACGAGATCTGACATTTTCTGTTCTAAAATCTATTTTCAAAATCTGTCTGTCAGTCTGCTCATCTCCCTGTTGCCTTAATTAGCTGAGGTTTTAATTAGCTGAGTTTTTTTTTTTCCATTTAAAAGCTTTAACAGCCACAAGTGATGTACCGTAGGCGTGTTATATGTTCCGTATAATTGATGTTTTTCTGTGGGACGCTAGGAAAGAAACATTGTTTGGTGGTGTGTTTGAGTCACATAGTCATGTGTCATTATGGTATTTCTTTCTGTCATTACTCTAACTGTCTTGTGCACTGTCCACCCACACGCTGTCGTACCCTCAAATAATTAAGCAGGCAGGCAACGTAGCCACATAATCTCTTTAAACAGAGTGACTCCATGATGCTCAAAGCTGGATTGTTTGTGTTTTCGTCATTGCTGTGCTCATGTGTCCGGTGGTAGCAGCTAGAAATCACTAGTGTCACTAAGCGTGATTTCAGTGTTATCAAAACTCTTAATAAATTCTTAATCTGCTTAATCTAACTAAAACGAAAGGAGTCTCCATCTGTCTGTCCTTCGATTTGGCGGGAGTTTTGCTGAGGACCCAAAGAAGTGCAGTGTCATGTGCGAGCTGTTGAGATCTATGGTAGATATTTATTAGTAATGTGTTATGTACATATTATGTGTATTTGTGGCTTCTTGACTGACAAAACATTGGCAAGCAGTAAACCTAACACCAGGTGTAATACTTCCACTTTCTGCAGTCTAATGTATCAGCTGTCACCTGGCTGAGTTTGGCATGAAAACGAACCTGTGCACGTCGGCAACAGCTACAGAACCTTCTGACGAAGAGACAACGCCATCTGCGGCACACGTCACATTTGCGGCAGAATTCCACGAGTTTTCATATAGGAGTACTGACACCCGCCTACATGTCACTGACAAACTGCATGTGGACGGGAGCGTGTTCACAGATGGAGGCAGTCTGGGCTCCAAGTGCCAGGGAGACCACGTTTACAGACATGCAAGTAAAACTAGACTCTTGCTAAAATATAAAGGACTACAGCACTCACTATGCAAAGCAACATTTTGTTACGGTCACAAACAAATCTGCCCATATTTTCTGCAGAATCATGGGTGTCAAAATCCTCCGTGCCCACAAGATGAAGGAACTGAATCACTTCCGACTGATGGGCTGTGGGACGGACGGTCGCTGATGTATGAAAAACTTTTATAAGCCTGGCATTTGTGTTCAGGAGTACAGTTATTTTTTTGTTAAATGGGGGAGGCATGTGTGGTCACTTACCAGAGAGTGGGCACATGGACATTGTGTCTATGGAAATTCTCAATTATATCTTCTGTATAATTGATATTTTTCTGTGGGATGCTCAGAAAGAAAACATTGTTTGGTATATTTGAATCACATAGTCATGTGCCATTATGGTATTTCTTTGTCATTACTGTAACTTTCTTGGCAGGAAAGGGAATAGTGTAAGCATGTTTGCGTACTGTCCACCCACATACTGTCGTAGCCTCAAATAATTAACCAGGCAGGCAACAGATTATCCAGGCTGCTGTACGCTACATTTCCACACGTTTCCTGTTAGCAAATGATGCAGGCACGTTTTGAACAGGCACTGCACGCGTGTTTCCAATTCCTAATCTGTAGTTCTTTCATGGAGTCAAAATAAAAAGAGTGGGTGCTTTCAACAGGCCATCCCATAATGCTTAAGCCTGATGTGAAAGTATCCCACATCTCTGCATCTTTACCAGTGACGTAGTTGAAACTGCTGCTTCTGAAATAGCACCACTCGTGTGAGAGTGGGAGGAAGACTGCTGCCTTTTTCTTATCCTGTGGGAGTAAACGCTTCTTTCTCCTACTGCACGCACAACCTCCATGTTTCAAGTTATTTGTGGACTAATGATAACACACAGATTTTACCACTGACCAAAAATTTGTGTCCGTTTTGTCAAGATCTCATTGCCCAAAATATGATTTAGATTTTTGTGAATTGCAAT
>JAOVVB010160407.1:0-11633 GCA_028570985.1 Heterobranchus longifilis | reverse complement strand
CTTTAAAACGTAACTACAGGTCGTAATAAGCTCCCTGTACAAACGACCTATGGAGACGTTTTTTGGAGGACAGGCTGGAATCTTCACTATTTCAAAGTTCCCGGTGTTTGAAAAATCGAGACTTCCTTAAACGACCGTAGAGTTTCAGGTGACTCTGTGATTGACTAGTTGCTATTTTTTGACAACTGAATGTCATATCAGTGAATATTTGTTTTGTCCTGTGGTGCAGATTAAAGCAGTCTGCTCAGTCCATATCTGCATGCAAGGCCATACAGCCTGCCACATTCCACCATAACGTGTGCATCATGTTGATTTTGGTGAGGTCAGTGTTCAGTCACCCTCTTTCATGAAACAGTTTCTGCACGGAGCGCGGCTACAAAGGCCGACTGTTTCCCCATCTGTCCCACAGTGGGATCTTTCTGTGGAGCTCCCCCACGAGCCATATGCACAGATTCCCCTTAAGTTGCTGTCTCTGAAGAAAAGCCCTGTTGCTGGCGCTAGCTTCAGTGAAGCGTGTTCGTAATCTATATGCTCCGCTGATCCACCTGTGCTGAATTCTGGTTTGAGAGCTTTCAGCAGCGCTGTGTCTCAAACAAACCTGTCATGCGTACCCACGAACGCAGCACATTTAGGTCCAGGAAGGGGCAGCTCTATACTTTTTTTTTTCCTCCTCTCTCACTTATGATTCAGAACGACAGGGTAAAGAGAATTGTCTGTGTAATTTCCTGGCACATGTGGAGTAGTGATTCGTACGGGTTAGGCCTACTTCCATTTGTTTTTTTGGCATTTTGATGATATTTTCATATCGGTTATTAATGCATACAATGTTGATGAGCCACATCATTTTCCAAATATCTTTTAACAAATAACTTAATTTTGTGCTAAAATGGGATGAGGATGTATAAGAACGCATACAGCCCTTATCGGATATGATTAATATTACAGTGGAACGTGGGTGATAAAAATGTAGCCATGCACCTCCGTAATTAAACACGTCTTTCTGGACGGCCAGGGCCGGCCCGAGCATTTTTGGAGCCTTGACAAAATGGGGTGCGGCTGGGTTGTGCCTATGGTAACTGAAGATTTGTGAAAACTCACAAAAACTCTCCCGAGACTCATTTACAATGACATATACTATCCATAACCATTGTTGTGTTGTGCCATTGTCTGCAAAGGTGCATGCCACACCACAAAACAGACTGCAAAACCAAAAAACATATTTTTCTTGGTGCAGCACCACCTATAGGCAGCCGACTATACGGCCTTTGCCAAGGGCCAAGGGCCCTGCAGACGGCCTTTTTGCCAACACGAAGTTACAGGGGGTTGGATGAAATAACCACCCAGCTGCACTTAAATGAATCTGCACACTTTGCAGCACAACAAAAAAAAGACACACCGGCCATCACAAGACTGGCCCTTCTGGAAAAGTCCCGAACATCCCGATGGCCAGTCCGTGCCTGGATGCAACTGTTGCTTTGGCTAAACCACCCGCCGTAGGTCTTGTGGTTCGGCAGCAGCAGAGTGCACGCACTGCTTGTCTGTTGTGCAGGATTCTGTGACTGCCGGGGTGGATGAGCCACCATGCTCCAGCCGTGAGCTGCGCACTGGATCACAGCTGTGCTTTTTTATGGTAATTAAAATGGAGAAAATGCCACATAAATACGCAGACACTGACTGCTGAAAAACGTGTGCGCTCTGGACAGGATTTAAATTGCTGGATTGCACAAGTACTAACCACATTACCCTACCTCCCCTAGAGAAACAAATCCCGTCCAAATGGGGCTTATGATAGTAGAACTGCAGGTACGCTGTCATAAACATCACAAACAGTTAGCTAACGCTGTTAGCTGTAACTTGGTTAGCTAGCCTAACTTATTGCATTAGCTAACTTAGGATCTTCATTTTATTTTTTAGTTTCCTCCACCTTCCTTAGTTTAGTGTGTTGTTTATTTTCATAATGTCATTTGTGTGTGGGCTGAACGGGAGCAATCAACGCAGCCTACATGAAATCCCACCTGCAGAAATATGACAACACCGACGGTCTCTCTCTCTCCCTCTCTTCTTTAAAAAACACGTCCTCTCTGTAACATCTATCCGTCCTAATGTGCGTCCTGGCCCGGCGAGCGGCGGTGCGGCTCCTCGGTGTATCAGCAGCCTTTAAAACGACCGACAGCTGACAAGAAGAGAGCGAGTGAGAGGGAGAGTCTGCGTGTGGAGCTAAATCTTGGCTCATTTAGTCTGATAAACAGTAAATGCATCAAATTAGCAAAGTTGCTGGTGACGTCTGACTACAGTCGAACCCCCGTGCTCCGTTTGAGAAACGTTAACCCATTAAACAGGATGAAACACTGGCTGGAGGGGAGCTTTTAAGGCTTAACAAATAGCCAGTCCTCTATAAAGTAAGCTTGGTCTACACCTATTGACAGCACCCCTAACTTAAGACAATGCCTATTGAGCTTTAGACAACAAAGAGTGAAGTTATGGGCTTTTAGGGGCTGACAAATAGCGATCAATTTTACAGAGCAGTATTCTGCTCGTCTCGTAATTCTCACATCTATCCTTTATATAGAACAGACCATAAACTGTGATCAATACAATTTGACTCAGAAGTCTCAACATGGAAACAATGGTATTAGTCAGTGGTGGATATGATGCATCATTAGAAGGAAAACTGCTTCCTTTTAAGAGATAAAAAGTACTGATTTCTCCCCTTTGCAAAGCAATATATTATAGATGCACTCTAGATAATTGTCTACACAACAGAACGATAATAGAAATATAATAGAAATGCTCTATGTAGCCATGGAAAAGAATGGTGATTTAGTAAGAGAGAAAAAAAACACATGGGCTCTAAACACAAGGAAAAGTAATTGGCATTTGCAACACTTATTGCCATGACAGCGTATTCATACACTGCTGATTTCTCGGTAATTTCTATCACTCACCGACCAATTTCGGGAAGGGCATCACTTACGAGTACACTCTTACTTCAGATTATTTGAATAGATGTTGAAAATGGATTCACCTGAGGAGGCAATTATGACTTGATGAGTCATTTGGTCCCACACGCCAATGTTCCAGCTTTCGCTCTCGCAAAATCAACAGAAGTCCCGATGCCAAAAGCTCATTTTAATTAGTCAATCTGAGTTCATTACCTCAGAAACCTGTCCCATTTCTCTCAGGGCGACGAGGTTACCATATAAAACGCTCATCCTAATGTCTCTCTCCCCACCTGAGTGATTTTGCAGTACGAGCCGCCGTCTCCCACGGGTGCTAAGGTACGCGTGGTGCAAAATGGAGACCTAATTGGAAATGATCGCTGACAGAAGCTTGAGCCACAGGGTCCCTTAATGATCCAGGCAGCACTTGGATCAGAGCGACCCCCCCTTCTCTATACCTTTTGAAAGGCATTTAGAGCGGATGACGGCAGCACAAGCCCCGCGGAGGGACTGAGGGGTTACAGCTATGTTGTGTTGCAGGGGGGGAGACGGGGGAGACGGGGGAGACGGGGGAGACGGAAAAGCAGGAGGAAGGGGAGCCTGTTTGACAGATGAAAGCAGACTGGAAATTGAAATGGTGGTGGCTCAGATGTCACGAAAAGAAAAATGCTGTGATTGATTTAGGATGTGGTGGTGACAGCTTTTTAGATGCACCATTTACTTTGCATCTTAAATTCATGAGATACAGTGAAAATCAATTCTTTAACCATGTTAACATGTGTATATGGTGGGTTTTTTTTATTTTCTGCAAGACATATCATGAGGGAGATCAGCAGTCAACACCATGGCTGAGCATTTCTGCCTTGAAACTGCAGTGTGCCAATAACAGTCTCAGAAATCTGGAGTCAGACAGCCAGGTTTTTATACATGACGAATCGATGGGCCTGTGTCCATTATAGCATCTTCTTCTGGAAGAAAAGTGCTGGCAGGGCGCTGGGGAGCACTTCATCTCAGCATCTCATCAAAAAAGTGTAGGCTGCGTGTAGGTATTGTTTCTATGACAACAACATTAACGTTAACTAGGTACCTATAGCTTGATGCTACGAAAGGGTTGAAAAGTTCAGAGATTTTCAAATTGAAGCGCCCGAAAAACACGCCGGGTCCGTCGCTTTTTCTCTAGGAGGCCGCATACGTTTTCTCCTCATTGGGATCAATTGAAAATAAAACAAAAAACAAACTTTGTATGGACACAGGCCCTAAGGAAGTCAACTTGTGGCTCGGGCATTGCATAGCGTAACTATGACAACGGTGGCTTGGTGCCAGATCCAGAATTTCTCAATGAGGGAGAAGAGTAGATTACTTTTTCTTTTGTGATAAAACCATGTTAAACAAAATATTAATCATAAGCAGAGCTTTCCATAAGTGCCAGCTGCCAGCCAATCAGCTGACGACTCATTTAAAATTATAAGGTCTAATGATTCTTAATTACAAAAGTTCTGATCAGTGGCAATGTGGTTTTAAATATGAATAGCTATTTACAGACTGTGTGGGCTAAAACACAAAAGAAGCTTAATTCTCCTTCACAATAATTCACTGCATGTTTACAATCAGTAGGCAAACATTTTAAAATATGCAATAATTAAGACCAGTGTATATGATGGAATAGTGGCATCAGAATGTGCCAGAGGTCACCAAATCTGGGCTTTTACGGACAACATTTTTCCCAGCGGGTCATGACCCCGCCCCCCCCTCCGGGGATACTCAGTATCTTGTGGAAAGCCCTGATGGAGGAGGACTTTAACTCTTCATTTTTCAAAAAATATATAGGTATGTCATCTGCAAAGATGTTCTCTTGTTCACAGATTTGATTGGCAATAGGCAAGCTGCAGACCAATTCAATGATAAAAAAAAAAGTATCAGTCCACCATGTCCAATCACCTTCATTCAACACACTGTAAATGCCACTATAAACATAGTACACTGAAAAAAGTAAAACAATGCTGTCATTCGTTGAATGTGTTTTTTCTCATTCTAATAGCTGAAAATTAGTAGTTTGTTCATTTAAACTCATTTATATTGATGGTTGAACCTTTTTTTTTTTTTTCATTTTGATACAATATAAACTGGCAGCGGGACGAGAGCAGGACATCAAATTAAAATTTTTCAATTGAGACAATCTAAAATTATCCAACCTTCAAAAAATGGTTGAATGAAGTTAAATATTTTAGGTTAAACTGAATGTAATATTTGCAAGTCAATAAAGACAACTATTTTTTCTTTTTCTTTTTAAATTTAGGACAACTTAAAATAATTAGGTTTGCTCAACATTCAGAAAATAGTTTGCACAGAGTTAAAAAAAATAAAAATAAAAAACGTAATTTAAATATATTACATTGAGTCAATGTCAAATAGTTTGTGTGATCAATTATTTCAATTTTTCTAAATTCATCTAATGTATTATTTTTTTTCAGTGAAAAATGGACGCCATTTTCAACAGGAAACTTGTTGTTTTTAGCCAAATGTACCTGCAACTCAGAGTTAGTGTAATTATTGTCTTTGCCCAAGACATAACAGTGGCAGTATGTGTGCCAGCTATATCAGAATGGGATGCCCAGGGATGCCCATTTTATCTGGCAAGGAAATTCAGAAGGGTCCTCTACTGTATACTTGGCACCAGCACATAATGTTTGAAACCTCAGCGATTCATCTTTGTCAAATGTGGATCTTTTCCTCTCACTAGAAAGCGGTGGGAAAGATGGGGAGTGTTTGGATTGCTGACACCACAAATGGGCTTTGAAATATAGGAAATATATATTTTTTCCCCTACTATATCACAAAACACAAGTGAAGGCCATGCTCCATTTATCAGCAACAATAGTCATAAAATGCAACACTGCTGAAAATGGCGAAGTTGCTGAGAAGAATATGAATCTCTTGCTGCGATACAGTTGTGTCATGCCTGGGTGTCAGAAGTGCATACAGACACACTCACCTTTTCAGAACACTTTCTCTTTCTCATATCTACAATGGAGACAAAAATGACACGCCTGGCAGCCATTTCTAGCCATCTTAAGTTATTGCCAAAAGACTAAGGAAGACCTTGTCAAGTGAGATACGGAGCCAGGTCTTTAATATCACTGCATAAGCCAACAGAGAAATTTTGACAGATAAGCCCTCGGGGCCAAATCACCGAAGGCGGGCTTGTCCGAGCAATGTCATTTCCTCGTCGCCTCAGGTCTTAGGATGCTACCGTAGAGCTTTAAATGGCCTCCTGTCCATTGGGCTGGGCTGAATTGAACAGCGCTGTCAATACAGCCATCCATCATCTGAAGTTAAGTGACAAGGTGACACCGAAAGTTCCCCGTGGCTCTTTAGTTGCTCTGGTGGCACATTGTCATCATCTTGCAGCTTAAATCTGGATTATTGTCTCCAGAGTTTATCATATATGTTTTATTTACATTTTGTTGAATACTCCATTCTGATTGTTATTTCCACAGACTGTATAAAAAGATGGACGGAGCTGAAAAAGTGAAGCCAATGTGGAAGTGCTTTAAACCAGCATTCTTTGTAATGACCAGCAGGGGGCGACTCCACTGGCTCCAAAAAGACGTCCGGTTGTATTGAAGTCAATGACAAAATGAGCCGACTTCTCATTTGATTTATTACCTCAGTAAACAGTTTCATACTGAGTTTATGTCTCAATCTCTAGTTTCAAGTCTTCTTCAATACAACATGATGTTCATTTTGTAAATTATGGTCACATTAAGAAGAAAATAGATGATAAAGCAGGGTACGCTTGTGATTGACAAGTCGCTACCACGGCGGCGTCCTCAGGTTCTCAGTCAGATCCAGCTCCTCCCCAGCTCCACCCTCTCTTCCAAATATGGTAATTTCTGGCTAAAACAAGACGACCAAACTCAAGCCTTTAAAACTTATTTTATACAGTCTATGATTAAAACTGTAGATGGATGATATTTTACACCAGTACTCTTAAAAGCCAACCATTTTTGTGCTCAAAGAATTATTATTTTTTTAGTATTTTATGCCTTTATTTGAAAATGGACAATAGAGAAGTGACAGCGTATAAGGAGAGAGAGACAGAGAGAGAATACGACATACAACAAAGGTCCTCAGCCTTCAAAACAACTGCAAGGATGATACATTTCCCGTTTTACTACGTTTCCTCTCTACTTTTATTGTCTGCAGCATTGATTTTGCTTCCATCCTGTGAAGTGACAATAAAACTCTCCTTCATATTCGTAGAATTATGAGAAACAACAGATTTTTATTTCAAACTCAACAGAATGTTTTTATGTAGATGTGGTCAGGGAATAAACTATGTAATATTGGTGGTGTAAGATATGACATAATTAAACTAATAGTTTAGAAAAGGCCAATATTAGTACACTATACAAAGTACAAAAATGTACTTTATTTGTCCCCTTGGGAAAATTAATTAATTGCACCAGACTCAGAGAATGCATTGTGTACTCTGTGCAGGCAAGTGGTCCATCTCCCAAAAACAAAAAACCTCCGAGCAAACCAGTAGCATCCAGCGGCGGAGGCGGCGGCGGCGGAGGAGGAGGAGGAGGTGGTAAGAAAGGCGGCGAGGGGAAGAAGAACGGGAAGCAGGCAGGTAACGGGGAGGTGTCGGAGGACGACCCGCCCAGCGCCAGCAGCACGCCCAAGAAAGCAGCAAAGGACACCAGCAGGAAGAGGAAAACAGAGGAGACCTCACCTGCTCCTCCAGCAGCCAATCAGGAGAGCCCGGTGTGTGTGAAGAGAGCCAAGACAGCTCGAGACAACAACAGGGACCTGGGATTGTGCAGGTATGTGCCGCTGGCTTGTTCATACTCGTCTTTCTGTTGAATCTTTTCATTCATTTATCACACGTGTGCAGTCGCTGCCGCCTACTGTAGAACTGTGTCGAAGTTTTCTCTCTATCAGTAAATACGATTATTTTGTGGTTATACCCTCAAATTTAAGGTCCTCTTGTAACCAGGGTACCTGCGGGGTCTTAAATGTATTAAAAAAGCATTGAATTTTCAAAATAAAGTATTGAATTTCATTTTAAAAGTATTGGATTTAATTCACAAATGTTTTTCTTCTGATTAAATAAATACTGTAACATCATAAATAAATGTTAAATAATTTTGTGTGTTTGATGTGACTTGGATGTTATACGACAGTACAGTACATTCAATTCAAGTATTTAGCAAATTATCTAAATTTAGCTTAAAATATATACTGATTTTCAATTATAGCCTTCATATTTTTGCCAGTATTCCAGTGAAGTTGGCATTCAATTTAACTTGGAGAACCCTGGGGGTACCCTGTGTAACAAATCACATTTTGCCTTTTCTACTATATTTTCTATACAAACTTTAAACTGCCCACAACTAATTTTTTGTCCACTTGGGGGCAACAGAAACAAGCTGCAAACACAAAACTGACATTATCGTCACCTTTTAAGTTCATAAGTTCAGTGATCTATTTACACATCCAGTAGACACAGAGCAATATTAGCATTCATTTGTGTTGTGTTTGTGTCCACTTGATGAATATAAATCAGATATTAATTTTCCTCGATCATCTCCTGAGGGAAATATCTGGCTCTAAACCCTCTGAACTCAGTGCATTTTTTTTTTTTTTTACTCACTGTGGCTTCGTTTTTCACTGCAATATAAAGTTCTGCACCTCGATGTAAACAGCACAATCATGGCCATAAGTAGGAAGACCTCAAAAATGTCTTTTGTGCAGGATACTACAGTTATAATAATAATTCTTTGATCATTTTTTTGACAAAAAATGGAATGGAATCTGTACACGCAACATTTTTACAAGTGCTTACAAGTGTTACCAATATTGGAAAAGAATGGGCGCTCCACCTGCTATACATATTGAACTATTCACATTTTTACAACCTCTACTTACAACCTCTCTCCTCTCTGCTCTGTGTAAACAGCCTGCAGTTCAGTCGACGTTTCTCTGAATTACTGTCCCGTGACTGTTTGTCTGAGTTGAGTCATTCATGGTTTCCAGTTGCACTGAGGAGTGCAGAATTTAATGTTTTTACAGGATCTGGATCGTGGAAACAGACCCGCGGCATCATGCATTTGATCCATCATTAATATAAAAATATTGATTATAGCCGTTTTAAATTCTAAACTTCCCAGTGAAAGTCAGAAAAAGTTGTGGGTATCACACTGAGAAGCTGCTAACCATATATATGTGTGTGTGTGTGTGTGTGTGTGTGTGTGTTCAACAGGGTACTCCTTGCTGAGTTGGAGCGGCATCAGGATGCATGGCCTTTTCTCACACCCGTCAACTTGAAATCGGTCCCTGGCTACAAGAAGGTCATCAAGAAACCGATGGACTTCTCCACCATACGTGAGAAACTCGTGAGCAGCCAGTAAGTTCCCCTCACTTCTGTTTGTTCTTTTTCTACTGAAAGCCTTCAGGGCGTTTACACTGAATTTAAAGATGTCAAAGTTGTGTTTTTCAGAAAATAGGTTTTAGTTACACCAAGGACTGGGCAATTAATTTTATTTTATTTTCAAGTATTATTTTATGAAAACAAGATAATCAAGATAAAATGATTATTGTGCCGTATTCCGTTTCACAATGATGCTCTCGTTTTTTCTTGTGTCATAAATCCAGCGCACCCCCTTTCCTTTACAGCGGTGCACTTTTGCCTGTTTTCGCTGAATATGTTGAATATAGTTTACCAAAATGATGAATATATGTTTAGGAGTTTTCAGTAGGGTTGTGGCAGTCACTACAACATATTTGATCTAATTTATTGCAGTCTAATTTATTTGTATTTATTATTTTTTACGTTTCAACATATTTGATCTAATTTATTTTTATATAATTTATTTAAATGTATATATAATTCATTTTATTTATCTACTTTCTTTTACATTTATTTGTTTATTTATAAATGCATGATGTTTCCAAAGTCAATGAGTAATCGTGTTAATTAATCGTCATTATGATTTTTTAATCAAGCAGCCCTAATTACACCACAGTATGTGATGTAAGTTGTATTTTCTCACCTAAACACTTCCTTTTTTTTTTTTTTAATTTCAGGTATCAAAACCTGGAGACTTTCATCATTGATGTCAACTTGGTCTTTGATAACTGCGAAAAATTCAATGAAGACAATTCAGACATTGGTCGCGCTGGTCATAACATGAGGAAGTTCTTTGAGAAGCGCTGGACTGAGCTTCTGAAACAAACAAACTAAACGTCCCCACAAATCCATTCAACGTTTCATACCGGAGCACCAGGTTTTGCTTTTATTTTTATTTCCTGATGGAGAATGTGGCTTTGCAGGATGGAAGAAGAAGTCAAATCCTTAATAAGGAACCCATGGCGTGCTTAAGAGAGATGTCACCTTTAAAAAAAAGAAAAAAAAAAAAGAAGAAAAAAAAAGTCGTTACATGAGGTGCGCTGGATTTTATTACAACAGGGATAAAAGCCCCAAAGAGTCCCAGAGAAATGGGGTGTCGTAGTGCAATACCATTCCCTGTCTCAGAACACTGCACTGAATTAATCCTCAACTGTCACTGATGTGTCTGCGCTAGAATACTTTCCACTACTTGTAAATAGTCTTTTGTTATTTAATCGTATTATAGTGAATGTATTTAATTTTGTAATAATTATTTATGAATCAAGGTCCACTTCATTTTCTATGAAAAGGAAGAATCAGCAGAACTGCTTTGAATTAAAAAAAAAAAAAAAAAAAAAGGAATGTGTCTTTGTGTTATAATTTTTCTCCCAAATATCAAACAAAGCCAAGAAAAAAAAACTGTTTACACTGTTCAGTGCTTTGGGGCATCAGAGGACTGTATTCATTTGTTCAAACTGTAAAACTGCATTTATTTACAGGAACAGCAGAGGAACAGTTAAGACAATGGTGATTCATGTGTATATACTGTTTATTAATGTCAATATTATGTCTTGTTTGGAACGATGTGTAAAAATTGTTTAAGAATATTAAGATATTGTTTATGCCTTAGAATGATTGTAGCATTCTATTTTAGTGAACGTGATGAAAACATTATCATAAATATTGTTTGTACAGTATATACATATCCTCTGCAAACACTGTGGTATCCTTAATCTTGGTAGTGCCTACCCTTCCAACAGGGGCATGTAGGGGATGTTATTGTTTTTAGTTTTCATTCTTATGACATTATTATTTTTTTATATGATTTCAATCCAACAAGGCCTCCAAAGTTGGACAGTGATACAGAAATCATTCCTCACCATAGCAGAAAAAAGGAACAACAAGCATTCAGTTATGCTTCCATGATGCATTTCCTCGTAATCTGCCACAATACAGAGGACCTAAGGCCATTTGTAACCACTGTGTTGAACCTTGCTGTGTGTTGTGGCCTGATGGAGGCAGCTAGATTTTTTTGTACCCAAGTCAAGAGTACTTGAAGTTACTTTATTTAAGATATTGTGGAATAAAAGTATCATTCTTTTGTAGGAGCTTTATTTTTCACTAGTGTGTGGCACGGACCTATTAAAAGGATGTTTTTCAACGTAATTGACTTCAACTTGTGTTATTTCAATTCCATCCTACCGTGTGTGTGTGTGTGTGTGTGTGTGTGTGTGTGTGTGGGTCGGGTGGGGGCAGGTGTTCAACACATTAAAATGTGTTGAACTTTTTACGCAGTTTTT
>JAOVVB010160396.1:0-11633 GCA_028570985.1 Heterobranchus longifilis | reverse complement strand
ACACACACACACACACACACACACACACACACACAGACACACACACACACACACACACACACACACACAGACACACAACTTGTGTTTCAACATTGTTTAAATAACTGATTGATAATCAGGTTTTGAGGATGTGTGTGTGTGTGTGTAGCAGTGGAACAGCCCCGGGTATATGGGTCAGTCTAGCAAGTCTCCCTTAAACACACTGCTTTGTACACTGGGATCATAACACCAGAGATCAGTAACACTACGGGGGGAAAGATGACGAGCACTTTGTAAAGCGTGTAAGGCTGCCCCCTCTTAGTCGACTAATCGGTGCTAAATGACTTATTTCCAAGAAAAGTATGAGTACATCAAGATTTAAATTGGTGCTTTTGCTTTTGATCTTTACAGATCTGTTGATTAATTCAACTAATCAGTTAGTCGACAAAATCACGAGTGGTAGTCAACTAAGAATTTCTGTAGCCCTAAAAGCGTGAAGGACAGAGGAGGTAGCCACAATCATCTCCTCAGTGTGATTTCACAGAAGGATGATGAGACCTATAGACAGCATGTTAGAGTGTTTCTGCAGGTCACTGCTGCTATGTACATACTGTCTGTCTGCAGGCAGCTCTGGAAAATGTGATGGCTCATGTTTAAATCTGGAATTATTTCAACGTGGTAAAACAAATCTATATATATACACACACACACACACACACACACACACACACACACACACATATATACATATACATACATATGTATGTATGTATCTATATATATATATATATATATATACACACACGCACGCACGCACACATAAACCTTGAATATAAAAAGCTGTTGCCTCCATGCTTCACACTGGCGTTTTAAAAGGATTTCTGAGACTTGGAGCTCCTCTGTAGAGGAATGTGTCGGCCTCCTCAGTTCTTTAGAACTGGACACCATCTCGCTCTTATTTTCCTTTTAAGACGAACAATGTCGCCAAGGAAGCAAAGAGGAAATACTTGGTAAGCTGAAGGGATAAACTCTTTTCTCACCAGTGAATGGGAAGAATTACATTACAGTAGGGCTGCACGATTATGGCCAAAATGATAATCATGATTATTTTTGATCAATATTGAGATCACGATTATTCATCACGATTATTCATTGATTTTAGGAACAAAATATGTTTTTATTGCTGTCAAGCTTTGGGACCCCCAGAGAGAGATATTCCACAGAAATAACAGCACATTTCTGGAATAATAGTCCTGAAATATCAGAGAGAAGAAGAAAGGACTATAAAGTGCATCTGAGAGCTACATTCACTTTCACACATTAATGTGTCTGCAGAGTTTTGTGAATGAAGAGGACATTAAAAGCTCTCCGGTCCCAATGCTTCAGACACTCCACGTGTTTTTCACAACAACAATATACAGAAAAACAATGTTCTCCCACAGCAGGATAAGTCAATGTGCTGTTTAATTTTAAGCTAACGTTCAGTCACGATGACTCCCTATAGCGTCAGAAACTTTTAGCCATAACTTACTTTGTTAGCAACATGGACTGTACTGATATAGCGCTTTTCTGACATGTTCTGAGGTTTGCACCACAAAGCTAACGTTGTAGCGTCCGAGTCCGTCTCACTGGAGAATAAATTAAATGTCGGAGTTGGAAGACATACCTGTGAGTTTCCATTCTGCTACGACAGTACCAGAGAGAGTTGTGTAAGGAGAAGGTCGTTGCTCCACCGCTGTAGAGTAATTAACGTAATGTGAATGTAAACACATCCACCATGCTCACCGACAGCGGCACTATCTCCATATCCACGCTGCTATCAAACAGCTGTCAGACTTGCAGGTTCCATATGCACACTGTTTTTTTCTAAATTTGCATTTTGCCCTGCAAATCCAGACTTGGCTGTTAGTTTAGGAATATCGCAGACGATCCTGTTCGTTTAATTGTGCGAATCCAAAATCGTGATCGCGATTAAAATCAGATGAATTGTGCAGCCCTACATTAACAGTGAGTTGTTGATTCCACTGAGGCCGGCAGGTGGAGGCCCAGTGAACCCAGAACTGGAAATGAGACGTATGTGACCCAGTCTCTCTGCCAAGGAGAGCCAGACAGGCTGCAGTGTGAGGCAGTGGAGCGACACACCATGACTCAGATAGTCATTATGGTGATGAGCAGTGATATTTCTTAGTCACACTCTTCACTACTTGTGCACAGACCAGAGCCCTTTAAGTCCAAACAGAAACTGTTGTTTACCTGAAGTGTGCCTTGATGTTGCTGGGGCTGGAGGAGCGAGTCTGCACCTCCTTCTCCTGCTTCTCCCTCAGGATCCTCTCTGCCAGCAGGTAGTACGTGGCCGTGATATGGTTGTATTTGTTGGTCTCCAGGGCTCTGAAACAACACAGTCACATTATTGTGTGGAGAAAACAAGACACGGGCAAAGGGATGAGTCAAGGATCATCATCACTCGTAAGTGCTGGATGTCTGCATTAGAGACAAAATAATTTAACAAAATGACATTCTGTGTTTCCAGGGCATCAGTCAACTGTCCAATGTCACAATAATTAATATCTCCAAACACCACGGCACAAAATAAAAGGTTGCATCTTTCTAGGGCTGCGACTAGAGCTGGGCGATATGGCCTAAAAATAAAAATCGACAAACTACAAAAAAGCAAAAGGAGTTTTGTTTTTATTTTAGCAAAAAAAAAGATTAACAAAAGCAGACAAACAAAGATGATTGTTCCTATTGGGATTAATAAAGTGCAAGCCACTTCACTTTACGTGTCTGTGTCCAAACATCACCGCACCAACTATCGGCATGGGTTGCCGTGGTAACGAGATCGGTCTGGCTACTCGAGAATACTGGCGCCGTGACTTTCCAGAGCTAACACAGAGCTCGTTTAGCTGCTAACTAGCCAGCAGCTAAATGAGTAACATTATCATTTAACAAGTTAATGTTTCATCCACACACTCAAGACACAACGTTACTGTTAACTACAGGAGCTCAGGGGGGTCCGTTCCATTATTACACAAGTAAATAATTAAAATTGACTTTCATGTTTAGACATCATCCTAATCCATGAATTCGAATTAATCAATAAAATCGATTTATCACCCAGCTCTAGCTGCGACTAATGATTAATCAGTTATTTTGTCTATAAGATAATAGTGAAGAAAATAGTGAAAATGTTATAATTTCCCACAAACCAAGGTGATCATAAAACCCAAAGATATTTAGATGTTAAGAGGAAAAAGTCGCAATGTTTCGTGAAAAAAAGTTGTAATACTTCGTGAAAAAAGTCGTAATATTTTGAGAAAAAAAGTTGTAATGTTTAGAGAAAAAAGCCACAACAAAGCAAATATTAAGACACAATGATCCACTGTGTTTTAGTGCTTTTTCAAGAGTTTTAAGCATATTCTGTTGTCGTGAATGGCAATTATTTTGGCCAGGATAATCATGACATGAAACTTTCATATCGTCCCAAGCCTATATTAGATTATCAAAATAGTTCAGATTAATTTTCTATCCACTGACTAATAAACTGAATAATTAATTGTTGCAGCTATACATATGTCAACAACAACTAACACAAAACAAAGCAAGTGAATTATTATTTCATCAACACAAGAATGTTCCACAGGATAACAGCAGAGTGCACTGAGGCACACACACACCACCACACAATGAGGAAATGTTCCAGCAGCAGCACTGGCTCCACCAAACACAGCGTCACCAGGCAGGCCTGAAGAGCCGGTTGTGATCTCTGTTATCTAACCGCAATATTTAGATTAGCATCGCTCCAAACCTGCATTCCACACAGGCAGGCTCCATCACAATACTGACGGCACTTTCTATTGTTCAAATTTGTTCGAATGTGAGAAAAATAATTAAATGTTACACCTGATCCAAATTCTAAATCTACGTCATGTAAACCCAACAGACCGTGTGAAGTAGTTTACATTGTGGTCCAGCAGAGGGTGCTCCTTATTCCTTATCAACTTCACCTACAGCACGCCCAAAAACCTAGAATCACTAGGTGTGTAAATCCAAAGGTTCATCACGATACTAGGGCTGTCCTCCACTAAAAACAGTCATACCATTTTGTCGACTTAGTCGATTAGTTGATTTAATCGACAGATCTGTAAAACTGAGTTTCTCCACAAAGAATCGTGCAAAAGCACCTCTTTAAATCTTGTGTTTACCAGAGATGTGCTCATAAGATTATTGGAAATAATTCATTCAGCATAAAGAAAGCATAAAAAATGACTAATCGACTAAAGAAATCTTAGTCGACTAAGACCAAAATGACCGATTAGTCGACTAATCAACTAAGAGGGGGCAGCCATATATTTGTGGACCTGTTAAATCATTACCAAATCATTTTTCTTACAACAGTATATTATTTATCCTACTTCCTACTGCAGATGGCTGTGTGTGTGTGTGTGTGTGTGTGTGTGACGCACACATAATTGTCCCTCATTCCTCCAACAATCCAGTCAGGGTGGTGCTCGTTTTGCAGCCTATCAGAGTTTCATTCCTGTCTGATTTCATGCTCCAGAAAACCAAAAAGGAAACTTCTACAATTGTAAAAAGACTCATAATAAATAAATACAGCTTGTGAATGTAGATCCCTAAAGACTGCAGGTAGTTACTAGCATTTCCTTAAAAAGGTCAGCTTCAGTTGTGTAGCAAACAAAGAATGTAAGGTGAAAATAGATGAATTAGTTGGCACTTTTTCCATGAAATGCATATTTTCCTCAGTCAAAAACATAGATTTTGTCATTGATGGAGGTTTTCAAGTCATGTTACTCTTGAGTTTGAGATGTGAAACTAAATAAATCCATTATCTGGACATGATAGTCACAAGGACTTAAAACTGCAGTGCGTCTAACCTACGTCAAACTCTGGAGGGATTTCCTTAGAAAGTTGGTATACTTGTCTAGTTGGTTACTTTAACGTGACAGGAAGTCTTAATTATGGTTCGATGGGAATTTTTTTTTTTTTGCTGCTGTGGTGCAAGAACAGACGTGTCTCTTATGATCTTTTTCACCACAACAGAAGTAATTGTGCAATAGCCACGGTGCAATAACCGCCTGTCCTTGGTGGTCAGTGTTAATACATTTACACAGGGAGGAGAGTTTCAGTGTTCACTCAGAGTTACCTGTGTTAAACAGTATAACCTAAAGGTTAATTGTAAATTTGATATATTTATTGTATTGATTATTTGATAAACTCATTGTGGTTTATATTCCACATGCAACAAAAATAATTTTCTGATTGTATGAAAATGCATTGTCCTTAATGTGGCTGTGTTATTGATGCAATGGGAGTAAATGGCTGTAAATATAAATGTAATGCATTATGGTATAACATGGCTCATAAACTGCACAGATCATCATAATGAGCTTATTCACAGTTAATCAGTGCAAAACATTTTGAAATATTAATTAAGTCTGTAAGTTGCTGTGTTATAAATACAATGGGACAGGATGCATGGCCCTCCACAGACTTTAATGCATTATATTACTCATAAACTGTGAGTGTAATCATAATAAGCTTATGTAGACTCAGTCAGTGTCCAGTACGGAGTATTTTGAAATATAACTGGCTGGGGCCAACAGGGCAGGCCATCATAATGAGCTTATTCACTGGTGATCAGTGTGCAACAGTGAGAATTTTAAGATTTTAGTGAAAACTGTACTGTATACACGTGATGAATTATAAATACAATGGGACTGAATGGGCCATTATATTACTCAGAATAACTCATAGACTGTGCATGTCACCATAATGAGCTTATGTGCAATGAGTCAGTGTGCAGACATAAAGACATAACACAGACCTCACATATCCTTAAGGCACCTTTCTATAAGCATGTATGATGGCACGCAATCCATGCAGGCACGTGCATTATTCACCTTTTTAGACGAGCCGAAACAGTGAAACAGTCACGTGGTCACATTCCTGGAGGCCCCAAGTACCGGCAGTTTTCTGGACACTGATGGCAGCTGCAAGATAATGAGACCAGTGTCAAAGACTACCAAAACACAAGACTGGATTTAAAGACCATTCTATTTAACTAGTATTATATTAAGACAGCAGCCACAGCCATTTTGACAATGTCACAGAAATCTTTCTTTGAATCACGGAAAGCAGAAATGATACCAAGTCTCAGCTTGTACATCACTTTGCCTTTTTATATTTGAGTTCACGTTATTTGGGACATTCTGAACATACATACTGCTTCTTCTTTTTTTTTCTTTTTTTTTAACATCTGCTTATTGGTATTTTACATAACTAACAAACAGTAAATAATGCATACAAATTATATAAAATATTACAAAAAAAGTGCAGAATTTACATACACACTAGAAGACAATAGGTCCTGTACAATAAATATACAGTATAAATATTAATCAAGGTACAAAGCTGCTTTACATGGTGGTTATTGACATTGCACATTAGGTATTAATGTAGGAAAGAGTTCAGAGGATACTTATTGCCTATACACACAGATATTGAATATTTATAAAGATACAGCAGTACAGGCTCCACCAGGGATAACAAACGGTGCACACTTCCTGTCTCCTAAGTGTGTGTTGCTAACATTAGATATCTACACAGCTAACAGCTATATTTAGCATACAAAAAAAAAACAGAAATTGCAGACGTTAGTTTAGCTGTGTTGCCAGATCGTTTGCTGAGATAGAAAAAGGTCTCAAACAAAGATAATTTTCTCCTGATCTATCCGTCTGAAAAATGTAATCTTGGTGTCAGAATGTTCAGGAGATATGTGGTTTCTTGTGAAAAAAAAAGAGTATTTACTTTGGTGACTATGGGGCGAAAGGATCGATCTCCCATTGGAATCAATACACTCAGAACTACTGCTGAGTCTCCTAAAGAGGCGGGGCCGTAACTAAACACACGTGACACAGATACAGGAAATGACTCTGAGTTTCGGGGTCTTTGTTTATCCACTGTCTCTGCTATACATAATTAATGAAGGGTTGCCAAATCTTATGGATTGTCTCAATGCAAACACATAATGTGAGTCTGAGTTTTTCCAGTTTAGCGTGTTGCATCACGTGTTGATCAACATAGTATCAGTGGGAGGTTGTGCCTGTTTCCAGTTCAATATTTAATTTGCGTGCTGAAAGGTTTATGAACCTTGCAACAGTGAAAGTGGATCCTCTAAGAGGACTGTCATCCAGCCTACATTCAGCAATTTAAAAAGACTTTTAAAGAGACTTTTTTGTCTCAATTTACTATATCAAGCGAGAAGATTCTACAGTGCTACATTTCTATAGTTATTTCAATATACATGTTCCCGGGTCGGGAGCAGACGACGGCACCCAGGCCTGTGTTTATGGACGCAGTTATCCAGGCTCAAAGAACTTTATTTCGCATGTTATATCTTGTGGTTATGGCTCATACTGGGGCAAGACGAGCAAAAAGGAAAAATAAATAATTAAACGAAAAACTGAAAGGATTAAAAAACAATGCTGAATTGATCCTCTTCCTCTAGACAGGTGTCTATTTATGCCTATTTTATTTACAAAACGCATTGCAAGATGTGGTTGTACATCAATATATGAGTTTACGTCCTCTGGGCTGGTAAAGTTAGCTAACTGCTACAAGTATGTTACCACAATATAAAGACTAGAGTCATTTATTTTTCAGATGAGGTGTAAATCACGGTGCACATTAGTACAACTGGTTTAAAACATAACATTATAATGTCGGCCTTCCTACCAAGCTATATCTTGCGGTTGGCTTATTATTATAAAGACATACCATTACATGGGAATGTTAAAACACTACAGTTTTTGTCCAAAGGGGCCGCTAAAATCCACACAAAATGAAAGAGCAAAGGACACTGACCCCAATACAGCAACACTTCTGTCTATTCTAAGTCTCTGAAAGCCAGAAGAACTCAGAGGGATGAAATGATCGTGTCTCACTTCAAAGAAAAGTATAATGTTGAAGGATGACACTGCAATCCTAATAAGGGCGGTATTGTTTTCAAAACCCAGCTGCAGCACGGGGCGCTCCCTGAAAACACGGAGGAATGTTTAAAACCTTGAAATGTAATGCTGTTTTAATCAGCCACACAGACACGCGATGACAAGGTTACAGACAGAGATTTCATGAGTACAAAACATTGCTTGTGTGTGTGTGTGTGTGTGTGTGTGCGTGTGTGTGTGTTAAAACAAATCTGCAGACTGTCTATGACGTATAGGCTCCAGCTGTTGAGTTAATTGTTATCTGTTTGTCTCCGCACACCTCTGTGCTCTGTGTGTAATGAGGAAGTGACCTTTCCGTCAGAGATACAGTTCTAACAGACAATAAGTCGAGCTGTCTGGCTGATTTCTCAGCAGCCAGGGGGCTGATCACGCCTGCTACCCGGAAAGAAAAAAAAAAAACTGACTGAAGCACAGACTGCCTTTTAAAATGCAATTTTTGTCTCTTGCACAACCAGAGCATGAAAAGCTTTTTATTTGATTGTTACTGCTGTCATACAGAAACATATTGTTCAGCTACATGAATCTCTGTAGGCCTATTGTGACGCAAATCATATAAAGTGGTATCAATTTAGAACAACAATCTTTGACATTAGTTTCTAGGGTTGGGCTGCACAGACTATACTACTGTTAGGTTTGTGTGTCTGGCCGGACCATTGACTGCATTTTATTCCTCTAAACACGTTTTGTCTAGCAAGATAATCTCTCCATATGAACACCACTTTTATGATTTTAGAAGCATAAATGCAACTCCAGAAGTAAAAAGCTAAACGTTAGGCTATAAACAAACTACAGGAATGGTCACATTTTGTGTCCTACGCCACCGTCGCCACTATTAAACTGACGGTGATGTTTAATTTTCTCAACAACCTCTGTAGTCTCATTTAGCCACTTGTTAGCAACCGCCTTTTATAACACATGTAAAAGCTTTGAAATGCACCAGCGGTGTATTTACAGACGTATTTTATGTAACAAAACAAAACAAAACGTTAAAATCCTCTGAAGCTTGCGTTAACCACAGACCTTATTTCAGATGTCTAAACAAAAACACATTCAAAAAACCCTTTGACTTCGAGACAAGAAGTGCAGAAATGCTAACTCATTTCTGTGTTTTGGAACGACAAATTTAGGCGCCCTAGGCTGTTTGAACTTAAGCTGCAGCCTGTTCTTAGCGAGGATACTCTGTCGTCTACAAAATCAAACAGAGTCAATGAAACCTCTGGTAACTCTTATTCTTTCTCAAAAAATGTTGACTGAATTGATTTAGCTCAGTAACAGATCTTTAATATCTCCCATAACCATGTCGAATGTCTTGTGAGGTGAGTGATTTGTGTGGTTTCCCCACTGTGTGGTTTCCAAAGGGCGATTCAACGTTTGTTACCAAGCAGATAAGCTGTGAATCATTCAGTGTGAGAAGTATTTGACTCCTTGCTAACTCTGCTGTGAGCCTGCTGTACAGGTTTCATTGGCCTTTGCTTTCTTTTGTCTGGACTATGAGAGTTTGGCAGCCATGCAGGAGAACCAGTCGTCATGGAGATGGTGGTTAATAAGGGTGAATCACAGGGTCAGGGAGATCACACACGAAGCAAACGACTCTCTTTCTCACACACGGTCTCACAAAGGCACAAAAAATGATCATTTATTGAATCATCTGAGCAAAACACTCACAAGAGTGATGAGAAAGGCACTGTAACATTACAGATCATAACCAACAATTAACAATTAACTAAATGGGTACGGACTGTAACCGTATATGTGCACAGTGTCCACAAATAAATAACAAATGTTTGGCAGTGAAAAGCTGGTGATCAACTCCTGTTCTGCAGGCTACATGTGCCCGAACAAGTGGGTGACAAATTAGGGAAAAACTTGAATAAAATAGTGGAGAAACTTCATGAATGCAGGTGCTTCTATACAGGTAAGGAGGTCAGTGAATGGTTTGAAGAAAATGAAAATGCTGAAGCATTCAAAGTCACTATCTCAACATCTCAACCCAACAGACAATTTAAGGGAGATTTTACACCAATATGCTCTCTACCATCAATATTATAGGTTCAACCCTTCACTACTTTTCTGGTCTCTCCCAATACAAACAATGTGCCCTTACATATGCACATCTGACATTTTTTATATACTGACATATAGGATGGGACTGGGGAGGTTGTGCTAAACAAACTAGGCCTAACTAAACTATATCACTGAAAACAAGACACAAACAAAAGACCTATAGCTTGCTTATCGAAAAAAAAGAAAAAAAAGAGCATGACCAAAACATGTAGCACCAACCACTAAACCTGCAGTGTGTTCAGCCCTGACAAAACGTAGCAAAACGTTTATTTAAACTGTGGTGCATTGAACACCATGGTGTGTTACACAAGCGCACTGCCTTTTTAATATGGTGGGCTGCCATTAACCTGCACAGGTGGAAAACAATGATCTCATTAGCACCTGGAGAGAAAACAGCTGAGGGGCAGAGAAAGACAAAGCAGACAGAAGATGGTCTGCTGGACTTACCAAAGAGTGCCGGGATAAAGCCTTACTTCCTGTCCACACAGGAAGTCCCTTAGTTACAGAAAAAACAAAAACACCCTCCGAGCCATCAACCTACATTCTGAAAATGACCAGTTTTGAAGATTTGGATGGTGTAATAAGGCAGGCCTGCTCTGTTCTTTCAGTGAATGATTGAAAAGATCTACAAAGAATATGTTTACCTATAGCTTGCTTATCAAAAAAAAAGAGCATTACCAAAACAAGTACAAGGGTGGCACTGACCACTAAAGCTGCTGTGCATTCAGCCCCACCAAAACAGAAAAACATTTATTTAAGTGGAAACGGCGGTGCGTTGTGTTACGCAAGCGCACTGCCTTTTTAATACGGTGGGTTACCATCAACCTGCACAGGTGGAAACTAATGATCTCGTTAGCATCTGGAGAGAAAACAGGAGGGGCAGAGAAAGACAAAGCAGGCACAAGAAAACACATACAAGAGGCACTTTGCCTGCCTGACAGGTAACACTCTCCTGCTAATTAATCTTAATTACAGCCTTTTTTAGCATAGCCTCAAGAGCACACCGCCCTGCATTTTACAGCAGGTTGTGCAGTATGAGGATGGGCGTCGTTTTGTGTTGAAAAGTGGTGGGGACATAATGGCTCAGATGGATTTTTTTTTTTTAATGGTCTTCAACATAGGACATTTTAGACAATGTAATGGGTGATCGGTATGAGGTCATTGACAAAAAAAATGTGCATAACGGCGCGTCAAAAGGGCATAGGGCATCTGTTTTATACTTAATGCAGGAAATTCACTCGTCAGCTGCAGCTGTTCCACTGAAGAGAGGAAAAACATCAGAAGAAAACAGTAGATCCTCAAATTACTACTTAAAACAAATGAGAAACATCATATTTCCATCATGTTTTCTACGTTAGTGAATAATAATAATAATAATTATTATTATTATTATTATTATTATTATTATTATTATTATATTTTTGCGTTACGTTTTTGGACAATGCACATTTCTTTATTCTTTATTTACATTGCATTGTACAGTATGTTCTTCTTTTTCTTCTTATTGTGCAAATAAAACTCTCAAGGTGTTCTCATTTGTTAGTTAACATTATTTTTCACAAATTA
>JAOVVB010160366.1:0-11634 GCA_028570985.1 Heterobranchus longifilis | reverse complement strand
TTTCAGACGTCTAAACAAAAACACATTCAAACTTCTGACTTCCAGACGAGGGAACAGGAAGTGCTAAAATGCTAACTCATTTCCACGTTTTGGAACTACAAACTTAGGCGCCCTATTAAGGGCTGGTGTTTTTGTATTTGCGACCCCCCCGGGATGGGGTCGGTAAATCACAAGCTGGTTGTGAACTGGTCTGGGTCAAAAAGTCCAGGGCCGTTTTTCAGTCCCAGTCCGTCCCTGCCGTCAGTTTAGTAGTGGTGACGGTGATGTGGGCCGTGAAATGCGACCGTTGGTGTAGTTCCTGTATAGCCTAACATTAGCTTTTTACTTCTGGTGATTGCATTTACGCTTCTAAAATCATAACAGTGGTGTTCATATGGAGAGATTATCTTGCTAAACAAAACATGTAAGTACCATAAACTTGTGTTCTCCACAGAGTTTATTTTCTGCAATGATCCTAAATCCAATGCTAAAATCCCATAGCTGATAGCTTCTGGATTGGACTACAAAAACACGTCATCCCTTCTATGGCAGCCTGCAAAACTACGCTGTACACTGCACCATACAACTGACGAAATGCAGACATCGTTGCCAGAGAATCCAGTGTCGCGTTGAAGATGATGTTGCAGCAGTTTCACACGTTATCAGCTGAGAATCTCACCTACACTGAGGGGGTACTGTCCTCAGTGTAAAACGAAATAAAGAAACTCATCTGGTACCAAAAATGAGTTGAGTCGAACTCAACCGAACCATGCAGTGGAAATGAGGCAAACATGATGTTATTTCATGTAGTTTCCAAGACATTTGTCCCAAATCTTTGGCTGTTTTGATGCAGTTTAGTATCTTTTTTTTTTTTTGACAAATCCAGCAGCCATTTAAGCGTGGTACCATTCCCCTGCACCCTCCCATTCTGGCATTAATGTGTGCATTTTCTTTTTGGGCAAAAACAGCAGCACTGCTGTGTTTCATTCTTCTACTTTCTGAGTTCTGTAAAGCCTTTGGAAGTAGACTCCCATGATATTATCTCCACCGTTGAAAATAAAGTTGACACGTGCTCCGGGGGAATTGGTTAAGTAGGTCTGTGTTGTTGTTATGATACGCTGTGAAGTTTGTGTGAAATTATCACTGATTGCACAGAAGACAGGAAGGGGTCTCCCCCCCCCCCCCCCCACACTTCTTCTCAGCGTTACTGAGAATATGATCAAGGTCAGCAGTGGCTGGTGTGCCTGGAGTTAATAAATTTCATACGTTTTCAGAGCAATTAACTGTAACCCAGATAAAGAAACGACAACAGAGCCAACTTCACTTTGACAGCTCTTCCAGATTCTCTCATTTGATACAAGATTCAAGGCAGAAAACCAGAAATGAGGGTAGAAACAATCTGATTCTGTATTATACAGTACATACTGATATATTCTGCTCTACAAAGGCAAAAGAGCTCAACTAGAATGTTGTTTTTGTGTCCAGCTAAATGGAGGAAATGTGGTAAATTCTTTGTTTTTTAATGAAGTTAAAAAGTTAAAAATCTTGAGCTCAAACTTGACCTTTGACCCTGATTCGGAAGTTAAGGTATGCCGAGGCAAAGGGCCTTAACTTAAATTTGATCTTGGGTAAACTAATATTTGTTTTGAATGAAAACAAAACCTCTTTCCTCAGTCTGTATAAAGGAAAAACACCATAACTTAAGTGCAGGAAAACAGTAACTTCACGGGTAAACAAAGCATTCTAAAGTCAGAGAACCTGAAGTGAAGTTAAGGGATTTTGCCTCAGTTTCTCCAGAACTTTCCGTAGTTAAATGTACAATATGTAATGTTCTGCCACTAGGTGGTCTCACAGTCAAAATAAACGGTGGTTCTCCCACAGGGTTCAGCTTCTGGTGGAGTCTCTATTGCTAAAAGTGTGCTCACCTTCTCCCAGTTAAGATATATAGTTTAAAGCCACCAAGATCTAAAAAGTATATCCAGATAAAAAGGTAATCTATGACTCATTTTCACGACTTCTTTGGCGCATGTCCTGATTAAAAATAGCAGATTCCTCTGAACTTTGGTGGAACCATTTGGGATAATATAAGTACACAACTCAATACAATATAGAACATAGGTCTAGTCATTTTTAGACATTTTAATGTGGAAATGTTATATCTTTAAGGCAAACAAAACCCACTATTTTCAACAACAACAAAACAACACAGGAGACACAGGATGACAAAGCAAGTCTTTATTGGTCCAAAAAGTCATTTTTGACCAAAATGACATTTACAGTGGTTTGCCTTTGCACAGCAGTATTGTATTGTTACAAAGGTAGTTTCACAATAATCTGCTAATAACAGCCTCAGTCTATAAACGTATCTTAATCCTTCAACTCCTGCTGCGAGATAATGGATTTTAATTTCACAAGCTCACAGCAGATGTTTAAATCTTTGTTTTGATATTGACGATACTCGTATCTCATTATTCCTCTTGCCTGTAGTACGTAATCATCTGGTTTCTATAAGGGAGCGTTTTTGCTCAAGCAGAGTGACATTTTTCGACTCACTCGTCGCTAAATTTCTTTTTATGATCTGTATAAATGTTGCACCAAATCAAAACTGTTCCCCAGTCTCGGGAGGCATAATTACTGTACTTCATGTGTAGAAATAGTAGCATCAGATATCGACTTACCACCAGTCGAAAGCACTTGCAGTTGGTGTCAGGATGCGACAGCTTCTTGCTTCAGTGTTTTCTGTCGTCCTCCGTTAGCTTATGATTTAGGAGCCAAATCTCCAGAGAAATGCAAGCAAATGATCGCTCGGAGTAACTGAGACGGACGTAATTAATCGCTGACTGTTCAACAAGCTTCTGTAGGAAAATACACGGCGCAAAAATTACAAATGATCCCCCAAGTGAAATACTCCACTGAAGCTATGTTAAATTGCTGCTGTCACTGTCTTTGGACTAAATACTTCACTCTCAGGTAAATTCTGTCTGGACTGGCTGGGGGAAGCTTTTGGCAGATAAAACAATAAATCATCTAAAGCGTGGTTTTTCAGGGCCTTTTTTTTAATATTTAAATGGCAATGCCGGAGTCAGCCATGTCCAATAAAGATGATTGGCAGATGTAAGGCTCTGTGTGTGTGTGTGGGGGGGTGCATGCGTGTGTGTGATTTATTTTACTGTTTAAATATAATGAGGGGTGAATCAGAGGTAATGAGTAAATGTTGGCAACAATGGGATTCCTCTTTTAGCCCAGATAAATCAACAGAGGTACAGTTAATTAAACTTTTAAGCTATTTTTAGTCCTCCTATAACGTTTGCACGCTGTACTTGTGGGGACCTCCACTGGGAGGATACGTTCCCCAGCCATCGCTGAAAATAGATCCCAACAAATACACTTTTAATTCCTGCTTGAGCAACATTTACTAAACATTACAGTGCCCAAGTGTTTTAGGAAATTACTGATCCTTTAAAAAAAAAAAAAAAAAGAAAGAAAGTATATATTTGTGTTTACATGTATGTCTTCAATAGAAAGACATGGACTTAGAACAGGGTTGGAAATGAGCTAGCATGTGGCTGGTGCTAATTTCCAACCCTGGCTTAGAATAACACCAGATTTAAACTTTAACGTTCTTTTGAAGAAGTGAGGATTGAACAGAATATACCCACGTTCCCTCAAAAGTGTCGTACTGTAAAACTCAAATTGGTCCTCACATAACATACAGTAACACATCATAACTTTAACCATCACAATGAAATCGGTAACCAATTGTTATCCAAACATTATAGCGTGTACACACCGGGCACGAATAAATTCATTAATGCAAATGAATTACATATAAAGTGAATGTAAAGACGCGATTAGACGCGAGTTCCAGTCGGGCGGCGAGAACGGCTCATCGCATGAGGTGAAATATCTGTACTTCCGCGGCGAGTGTCGGGAGTAATCGCGCGAATGAAGCGATGAAAACAGAAGATTCCAGCGTCCAAACTCGTGCGAATTCAGCGAGTAGATTATTTTATTCGCGTCTGGTCTGAACACCCGTGTAGCCATACTTATCTTTCTATTTTCACTCTGGGACAGGGAGTTCTTCTAACCTATTTTTAAACCTAAAATCAAGTCTTAACCCTCAAACAGACCTTTTAAAGAAGTGAGGACCGGACAAAATGTCCGCACACACACACACACGCTCACATCACATCTAATTTGTGTGTGACTCCTCAGTGGTTATTATCACACTGAGGCTTCTTTGTCTTCGCCGTAGCAGCAGTAATTAAGTTTGACGCAAGCCGTTTGATGGGATTGAAAGATTTGAAATTGCCCCTCATGAGTTCCTACAGAGTGCTAAATCACACAGCTACTGTACTGTGTGTTCGTGTGTGTGTGTGTGTGCGTGTGTGCGTGCGCGTGCGTGTGTGTCTCTGCTTATGTGTAAGCGCGTCAAATCCCTCCCTGAAGTCTAGTTCTTATTAATTGAGCAGCAGTCAGCATTTACATTCTTGATCCTCAGTATTAGTAATATGCTACCAATATGCCTTATTTGGTACAAACTAGCTATGACAGTCCAAAATGTCTGAAAACTCACTGTTGGCTTCAGATTATACAGCTAAAATGTACGCAATTACAACATAATTATCACAATTTTACTCAAGTTTAATTTAATAATCAAGAGCATGTGGATGTTTCTTCCTAGTAGCTGTATATTTTTATTTGCACACCACAAGCTCTGTGCTTTTTTCACAACATTAACCCTTTCTGTCCCAGGCCACTACATTTTTATTCTACTTACATCCTTCCTTTCAAAGTTTCTTTAACTGCTTCAAATATATATTGTACTTTTTAAGAATGACCAATCAAAGTGTGTTTATTAGAGGTCTGAATTTGTCAAATAGGATCTCTCCTTACAGAACAGTAATGAAACTAAACAGTGATTTTCTTTTTTCCACATAGAACCAGATTGGGTTAACATTAACTTTTCCGTTTTGACGATTTGCTGGTTTGGGAGTTCCAGGTGAACTTGTGGAAGCCGTTGCCGTAGGTGTGCGGTGATGCCCGGTTTCGGAGCAGGCAGTGGGTCCAGAAGAGTGTCGTTCTCTCTTTTTTATGCAGATTATATGGAAATCACGCTCTCCTTGCCCCCTCCGCTCTACGCCAAAACATTGACAGAGAATTGAAACTGAAAACCACTGTCGCTTAAAAAAAACTGACATGGAAAGAAAGAAAATCTAAATATTAACAGAAAAACATGAAAAATACAAAATGAAATAACATAATAGGATTAATAAGAATAAGCACATGGTTTAAAAAAAAGTGTGTTACATTCATTCTTTACTGGAAGCTTGGATTTTTTCAGTGCCAATATTTTATTCAGTGCCAGTACAACTTACAAGTGTTTCAATGCCAATGTTTACTTTTTTTTAGTTCAGGTTTTGTTTTCAATGCCAAAATCGAAAGTCACTGTCCTGGCTCCGCCATTTTTTCTCGGCCCAATCATTAATTGACAGGGATGTACATCAATCAGTTCACTAATACAGTGGTCTGGTTTTCAGTGACTTTTATTCTCCTCTGTGCAACACAGTCAGGTCATGGCTGCGCTGCAAGAATGCCCTGTCCAATTTAACGCCAAACTTTCTACATATAAAGCATGCTTATGCATAAAACCAGTGCAGTAAGTGAATTTTACTTGGTAAGATTCAAAAGGGTCCCTTGACCTCTGACCTCCAGATATCTGAATGAAAATGTGTTCTATGGGAACCCACAAGTCTCCCCTTTACAGACACACACACTGTATGATAATCTCATGCAGTTTGGGGCAAAAACCTGCAGTTTTTCTCATGCAGTACAAATGTGTTATTCTTGCCTATTCTAAAATGGTGTATTGGAGTATTTTTGCATAATGGAGTCCATAAACAGTCTTGAATTACATAAATTGGGTATCACTGGAAAGATGAGACTCTTAGGGATTCAATGAGCCCAGTTGTATTCATGTGTGAGGATGTTAGTCCCCGTAGCCATTTCACTGTAGTGAGACCATTTTTTGAAACTTGACGTCACTGTATAAAATTAGCTGTTGTGATTTCTAGGATAATCACAGCCTCATGAAACTTTACATACACAAACTAGAGACCGAGGATATTCAGAGGATGTATAGTTTTCCTACGTATATCCACAATAAGGGGGTTTCTGAGCCGTTTCCATAACAGAAATCGCCCTCCAATCGCTGAAAAATGCAATTCTTAGAGAAGTCTCCAAATGTCAAAAGTTTTTGAAACCAAATTACAGCTTTAATTTTTTTATGATGTTCCTCAAGGTCTTAATGTCTTAATGAGGTATTTTGGAGATATTTGTAACCATTTTTATCAATTCTCAAATGGTCAAAAATAGTTAAATTGTGCACCAAATCTGTGCAACAAATGGTATCAACCCTAAAATTGCTGCAACAACTTATGAGACATAATAGAACATTTACATGGGCATTATATACTTGTTTCACAATGTTCTAAGCATTTATACACTCTAAATCTTCAAAATGTAACAGGCGCCTAAACAAAACACAATGTTTATTCCAGATTTATGACTAGAAAACCTTGAGCTGCATCTCAAATTAATCCTCAGCTTCTCAGCTTTCAGATGATGTACACCACTTTTATGTGACATCTACTGTTGACCTGCTTTCTCCCCCTAAACATCCCCTGTCCCCCACTCCCACCATCCTTAAAAAAGGGCCTAAACCCCAGAGGATTAATAAACTTGAGAACAGGTAATCCTCATCATATCGATGATGAATTAATTTTTGGCTCATTTTTTTCGTTTTAAATTCTATGACTGTGTTATTAAAACTTAAATGTTGTGCAAGAACTTAAAATGTCTGATCTTTACCTCGTCCGTGTTCTCCGTTGCTTCAGGAGATTGACTTGAAGTCCTCTGTTTTCTGGTTAGTGAAATGAATGAATATGTATATGAACAAGTGATTTCAGATTAGCGATTTAATGTAATTGATGCGCAATGCGGCACAGTGTTGCTCACCTTATCCAAAAGAAGACAACGAGAAGTATGATAACCAGGAGAACAGCACCGACTCCTGCTGCTGCTGCTGCTGCTGTTGCTGCTGATGTTTGTTTCCCTTTAATATTTTGGACAGTCAGAGTTTTTTCATTGGATGTGATGCTGTTTGTGCCCATTTTGACAGCACAGGAATAGTTTCCTGCATGCTGACTGTTGACTGGGTCTAGAACACGTTGTTTGTTTTGCTTATTTGGCGGGGTCAGAGTTCGATTGTTCAAGTACCAAATGTAGGTTGCGTTGTCAGGCAGAGGACAGCTGGTAATGCAGCTCAGTGTGACTCTCTGGCCCTCTCTCACCTCTGCAGGATGCACCCTCACTTTCAGGCCTGAAAGATGATGTAATATATCAGTAACTCAGACACAAACAATGAGTCCTTAATACCTTAATGACAAATAGCGAATTTGTCTGTGCCCTAGAAAAACGTTTTCTGTTCTGCCTGGCTTAGGTATAAATTAATACAAATACCACCACCTGTGCCGGAGTGTGTAGATGCTGCACTGCGTCAATGAAAGCAATTTGGCTTTGTATTCTCAAATGATAATTTATCAGCTCTAATTTCATGATCATAATAATAATAATAATAATAATCTAAACATAAAAATGTTTATAATATAAATATCCCATTATCTGCCAATAATTTATCAGTACTGTGTATCGGTATTGTGCATCCCTAATTGTGATGACACCTGAAGGAAGCAGACTGTCCTTTATTGTCGTTTATTCCTACTCTGTAATATGACCCATATGAGCGTGTACTCATATTGACATTTTATTGTTAGGCGGCGCCCTCTAGCATTCGTAGGTATTCAGAAAGCAGGAAGTCATGTAACTGAGTATTTAAAGCGAGAAACATGTTTAGGGCGGGCGAGAGCGGGGGTGGATGGGTCAAACACAGGACTATCACCCAGCAGACCAGTGTTCGTGTCCCGTTTGAAAATAAAATTAAACTGCAAGTTATCTTTAACTTAACGTAACAAACACACGGCACTGATTTAATGTCTCAAATATACAGATTTTAAACCACAACCTTTTTTCTAACCCTAAAGTTGTTTTGTTGCCTAAACCTAAACCTCCTGCAACAGCATCCATTTTTACAACTTTAACGGCATGTTTAAAACTGTGAACGTAACGTTTAGGTATGAGGGCGAGAAAACGCTCATGTGGGTCATATTTACTCCAACCGCTAGGGGCGCTGTTTTTAGTAAATGCTCGTAAGTATGGGTCATATTAGAGAGTAGGAACAAACAACAAATATGCACTTTAGTCCATGAAACATCAACCAGCCTTAAAATGCTGGAAACATGCTCCTGAAAAGTCCAGCAGTTGTGAGTGAAGCTGAACTAAAGACTTTGAGCTACACAAAAAGCCAGCTGTTCAGACAAAACAAAACTGTGTAACCAATCAGTCATTCTCGTTTTTTAGACGAACCTTTACAACAGTGCTGCTACCATCTGCATTGTATTTATTCTACAGAATTACCTGTGACAACCAAAGTCACTCCAGGAAAGTCCGACTCTTTCCATCCTGCATTATGTCGTCTGAGTCTGAATGTATATTCTCCTGAGTCATTCTTTGTCAGTTTATCGATTCTCAGGATGTGGTGATTCTTCATGTTATCATGGTACTCCACACGATCTGTGGCCTCATTTAGCTTTTCAGCTTCTTCCTTCCTGCTTCTATTTATTTTATACCATAATTTAGAAGCAGGGTTCTGGTTCTGGGGATGCGAGTATTTACTTGAAATGTCCACTGAAGAACCTCGCAGAGCACAGATTCTCCTCCTGACATAATTCACACTCCAACAGTTCTCTTCCTCAGTACCTGAAATATAGATGGAAAAAAGAGTAGGTTTATTTGGATAAATATTAGGCTTGAATATTATTACATTGACAGAAAATGTGTCCCTGTTGCAGTGTTTTTGACTTACGGATGGCATTTTACTCAATTGCCACTTCATTCAATTATTTCATTCAATTTGGAAAACAGAAAACAAAAATGTTTTTCATAGGTTAGAAAACTCTACAATCAGAACAAAAGAGTCTTATTTCTGTTTTTTTCTATTTGTGAATATCTGTCAGACAATCATTCAAATTGTAAGAGTAAAATCTGTTGTAAAACTCTTTACTCAACCAGATTTGTCCAATTTGTGAATAGTTAATAGGAGACAATGCTCTTTCTACAGGGACATAGTGGCCACAAATCGTCAGCACAATTTGTGATTAGATTACCAAGAAAACAGAAAAACACACTCATGAACATGAGTTACAAAATTAATTTAAAAAACCCCCCAAAAAAACCAAACAATTAATTATTTTTGTTGTGTGTTTCTAGAATTGAATAATTTAATGAAAGGATGGTAGAAGGAACTTACTTGACTGCTGGAAGTTTAACATATTTAAGTTTATGTTCTGCTTGTTTAACAATTGTTTGATACATTTATATTGAACACATTTGGAGTGTATTTGAATTGCTATTTTTATTCTCAATTCTTATCTTTTTTGTGCTCGTGATTTTACTTTGGGGGGGCGGCTCAAACCTCTATGCAGGAAAAACCCTGGCTACTGCATTAAACTGCATGCTTCTGTTTTATCCACCCTTATGATGGTGCAACGTTGTTCAGGTCGTATTTCTCATTGTCTGTCATGTATTTCGATTTATGACACCACTGCATAAGTTAAAGCAGACCACACCGTATCTTCGTAGGCTCATACTCACAGACTTCAACAGACAGCGCATTCTCAAGGCCTTTTACACCACAAGAGAAGCTTTCAGCAGAGTCGAGATCTGAAAGCTGTTGACTCTCAGATAACTGTCTGATCTGATAGGCAGGTTTAGAGTCAGGCGTAGGGCAGCTGGTTGTACAGGTCAGTGGAGTCCTTTGAACATGTACTTCTGTTGGAAGATGATAGATATACTTTTAATTTGTGCCATGTTAAATAAGATAAATCAGTGATTGCATAAATTACATCAAGTGTTAAATACAAACTCTCAAAGCGTGATTTGTACAGAAAAGACAGAATGTGTGCAATTTGTAAAACGCAAGACAAGACAGTGTGACCGCAAAATGAATGACCATTTCTAAAATAGATCACTTTTTTTGAAAAATGGATAAAGGTGTGAGGGTGAGAGGTTTGTAAATGTTTTTAGAAACTTGACCTCTGGGATATGTGATGGAGCAGGATGTCTGCTTATAAGAGCACAGTCTCCCTTTAGCATAGGTCACACTAAAGCAGGTCGATGTGACAGAATCTGGAGGGGAAAAAATGACATTCAGTATTTTTAATGGTCATAGTGTGTTATAAGTTCCTCAATGATTTCCGTTTTTGTGTAACATAAACTATAAGTTGTGTAACATTTATCATGTTACGCAACTTATTTAGGCAAGCTAAATGTTGTGACTCACCCACTGAGACGTCAGGGGCTCTGAGATGCTCGTAGCCTTTGATAGCACAGGAGTATGTGACTGCGTCCTCACTGCTGACCAGCTGTTGGTACCAGGGAGACCAGTCCTGATAGAGGAACTCTCTGTTCTTGTACCAGATGTAGACTGCAGGGTCTTCAGTCAGAGGACAGCTGGTGCTACACATCAGTGTTACTGTCTGTCCCTCTGCGGAGGGAATCACCTTTACCTGCAGGTCTGAGATGATGAGGATGTATACAATAAGAATTCACGCCCTGATTACTCTTAAATAAAATAAATAAATAAAAGTAATCAATTAGAAATAAATTACCACTGTACCTGCAACACGGAGCTGAATTTCACTTTGCTTGCAGTTTTTTGGTTTGTCAGTAGCTTGTTTGCAACAGTAAAAATGTGCATCGCTCTCTGTTAGATTAGTGATTGTTAGAGTGAAGTTACTCTCTGCAGACGTGTTGTATGTTACACGACTTCCGTCTGCAGAGAGTTCTTTCAGAATATACTTCTTGGAGCCAGTCCAGTGGACAGTGTACCACGTCATGCTTGCAGTGGGACGTTCAGCTGAGCAGAGCAGATCCACTGATGAACTTTTTAAGGCACAAATTCTGTTTGCTGCTCGTCCATGAATCCCTTTAACAGGAGATTTCATTAACAAACATCTGGACAGATTTATATATATATATATTATACTTCTTAAATCATAGATGTTAATCACTTTTTGGAATCATGAAAGTGTGACATATTGCAAACTTGCAGATCACTCATATTTTCCTTGTCACACTACTACACACGACAGATTACAATTAAAAAAGAAAAAGAAAAAAGAATGATCAGGCCAAGAACTGGTCTCCAAAAATCCTGGATCCTATCAAGCAGCATCTTCCGGGGCTGAAAGATTTTTGCACTGGATCATTACAGAAAATAATCTCTGTGGTGAACACAAGTTTATGATACTTACATGTTTTGTCTATCTCTCCACATGAACACCACTTTTATGATTTTAGAAGCATAAATGCAATCGCCAGAAGTAAAAAGCTAATGTTATGCTATAAACAAACTAGCTAAAGGTTGCATGTTGCCGGCCCACGTCAGCGTCACCACTCAACAGTGGCGGGCCGTGCATTTTACACCTAGGCCTTCAGTGGTGTCCTACCTAAATCAATCCACCTCTTAATACCATC
>JAOVVB010160326.1:0-25696 GCA_028570985.1 Heterobranchus longifilis | reverse complement strand
TGTAATAACCGAACAAAAGCTTTCAGGTGACCAATGCAATCCGCAGTCTTGCTTCTACTGTTTACTTCTGTTGTTGCATTGTGCAATGCCCTCCGTTGATGACACAACCTTGATTACAATGGTTCCACTCAAAACGGGTAGACATGCAGGCTGGTTAGATAGCACCAAGGTTCCAAGAATCCTGAACGGAACCTAATCAAGAAGCAGAGCTAATGTTGTAGAAAAGGGGTGTCACTGGCAGTGTGATTGGCTGCTGGCTTTAATTATTCTACATCAGACAACAGCCAATAGCACTGAATCAAGAAAAAATACAAAAAAGGATGTAGAAATTGCTTGGACCAGGTCTTGAATGTTGCATGCATGATACAGTACTGTGTTTCACATTTTCATTAGTTCTTCAGTGAAATGAGAAAAATGTCAATTCACAGGTGAGATATCTGCTTCTGATAACTGCACAGTGTGAGTGCTGAGGTTATACCTCACCCCATGCTTCATCTGTTTGTCATGGACTTTCATTTCTCTCCGCTTTTGCAATTTCATCCCATGCATGTAACTATAACAAGCAATTATGTTTGTGTGCAGGCATGTGCGATCACTCTCTCTGCATCTTCCTCCTCTGTTACTCTCTGTATATGCTCAGGCATTGTGTCATCTTTCCTGGTAGAGGTAGACTAACCATAAGTCAAACCTGAGGCAGATGGTTTGACAGTTTACGAGAATGCAGCTTTCCTTCTTTTCTCTTATCTAAACACGTCTGTCTTTTCAAACAATAGAGGGAGACCCTCTCTGTCTCCATTGGCTTTCTTTGGTGTAGCAGACGCTCCTTCAGACACAGTCAGAGAGTATTTCCACCCAAAACAGCCATGGGCTAAGGTTCATGTCAAATCGTCACTTTGACTGACAAAGATAGGTCCTTGGGTTGTGTCTGTTCTGCTTTAACATGGCTTCAGATTGCAGAGGTCCAGTTCCTGAGGCTTCCTCCTTCCAGAGCAGTGGTCTCTGGGTAGATTCAGACCATTTTCGGTCATGCAGCGCACTGGCCGCCTTTTAAAGCCCCTCCCACAGGACTTGGAGCAGTGAGACCAGACCCCTACATCCCACATGGGACATGGATCCCCACATGCTCTCACTGCTACAGGCCTGTCAGCACTGTCACAGTCCACTGCAGGACGCCCCTCCATGCTCTGGCACTGCACCAGCCTCTTCTGCAGACCATTCCCACAAGTCACTGCGCACGAATCCCAACTTCCTGTAACCCAGTGACTGACCGGCCTCTTACCCATCATTTGCTTCTTAGCTTCCACCCTATTACTGTCCGCCAAGACACTATTATGCGCTGCATGGCTTCTCTCCTCTTTACGCAGAGTCTTCTCCTCCTTGCTCTCCTTGGAGATGTAGAAGGAGTAGCGCACCCTGGGAGGAGTCATCTTCCCTACAGAAAGCACTTCCACAGTCAGAGGCTCCTGCAGCGGTCTGGTGGCCTGAAGAATCTCCACGGATGTGGAGGTGCCGCTGTAGCGCAATAAGCTGCCCTTCACCAGCAAGTCGCGCTCCACGGCTGACACCACGTAGTTGCCATTCAGCAGGTACTTGCCATGCCGATTCTTCACCGCTAAGTAGTTTTCATCGCTGACCAGTCCTCGGTAGCCACGCTGACGGACGTCAACGTTGGAAGCTCCAACAGGCAGCATCACCACAAAGTTGTAGCCATGACTGAAAAGAAAGTGTGGAGATGTAGAGTATTAATGATGCTGAATGGCCAATGGTTATTCTTTCAAGACAATGGTTGTAAAGGTAACAAAAGTGCTTTATGTATTCTTTAACATCATCATTGTAAAGGATTCCAGAGAGAGTATGTCACATCGTATCACTATACACTGGTGCCATCTTATCAAGTCCTTTTTACCTTTTTGTAATTCAAGTCTTGAAAAAAAAGGTCCAGAGGGACCAAAATGTTAGTTTTGTGATTGTGATGCTGAGCAAGAGCAGTGTGTGGGATCTTCTTCTTTTGTCAAGACTCAAGTGATACTTTCCAACACACCTGCATCTGAGTTAGTTGGTCAAGGGGATTGGTTGCTTCTATGTACCTCACAAGTGGTCTTTGTGCTAGGTGTGTTGTCTGTTTAAAGCCCTGACAAAGACCTACAGTGGTCAGACCTACAGTATACAGAGCAACCATCTCTTTTTCTCTCTTTGTGCTAGTTCTGACTATTAAGACCAATTTGTCACGAGCCCTAATGCAACAAGGATTGGTAAATCATGTTTAAATAGCATCACTTTGTCTGGTAAAGTAAACAAAGAAGATTTCCCACCATATCCAAGATGTTTTGGTGGCAAACAACATATCACGTGTCAAGGCTGAAAGATATTCTACATGATTGCTGCAAATCTAAAGGACCACTGTAACATTTTGGGAAATAGGTGTTTGCCTTCTTAGCCAGAGTCAAATGAGATCAATTTAATTTCTGTGTTTGTTGTAGAGAGATTGGGCCAGGATATGGTTTTCAACGGGCGCAGACCAAAATGCCTCTGGACGCAATTGGATGTGACCTACAACCGTTGGGCTGAGCGACACACGCAAGTTGGAGTGGTGCTTAGTCCGTTTTGAAGCAGGAAAAAAAATGTCTGCCTGGTCACAAATTTTCTCAAATTACAGCTAAACAGTACACTAAAATGTGTGTCTAAAGACATTTGATCTGAGTTTCGTGAGCCTGGTGCTGGATGGACCTGCAGTGGATAGACCTACAACCAATCAGAGCAGTGAAATGTGTGACAAATCTGGACCAGTGATGCTCCTCTGTAATTGGCATGCCAAGGTTCTCTTCGGCTGGAAATATGTCTGAATGTGAGGGGACCAGACACATCTGCCAGAGCAAATAAAACATGAGCTTGGTAGATTCGTCTGGTTCCAGGTCTGCCTAAAATGTCCTCAAACCTTTCTCATTAGTGTTTTAAATACCTCCACAAGATGACTTATTTCCATGAACATATTGGGAATCACTGCAGGACATGCTGCCAAAGTATGACCTAAGTAATCCATAAATGCCATGGTTATTCCTAAAGCTTCATTTATAGTTCTGCATTAAGAGGCTACGGTGTACCTACAGTGGCTATGTACTTAGGCTCTTTCGGTGTGACCGCTACGGTGTCTTGTGTTTTCGCCTACATGTTTCTGGTGCCAGTAGAGATTATTGAGAGTGAAAACAACATGAAGCAGGTTGAAAAAGCTCAGCTATCTCTTTTTCAGCAACGCACATCTAGCAGAGACATCTCCACTGCACACCTTCTGCTGTCCCGGCACTTTAGATGCAACACTAAAGAGTGGTACAGTATGTGCTCACAGACTACTTACATAGGTTTTGTGAACATTCCTGAGACCTTCTTGCAGCCCTGGTTGTCGCCACCACACACTCCACACTTGTCAAACTTCCTGTTAGAGTCCAGCTTGCCATCGCAGCCTGCCTTGATGCATTTTCCTTGAACACATACGGCTGAGGTGTCAGGAGAGCAGGGTGTCCCATCCACAACCTGCAGGGTTTGAGACATTACATCATGTCGATCTTAGGGTGGAAAATATGTAAGCAGGAACAACAGAGGGGAAGTAAGAGCAAGACAGAAATTGCCACATATATGGTCCATCATATTTATGATGTACGCATCGATTTATTGGCGATACATTGGTATGCCCAAATCGTGCCTGCACCCGCCGGCGACTGCTCAATCATGGTGACATGTGGGTCATGGTGGCCTGAACGTTGCTGCACCTGCCGCCATGGATTGCTACTGCTAATATTTCTATCAACACCAAATGCAGATGGAGCCCAGAGCCTGGTCTGCTCGAGATGTCTGCCTAAAGTAAAAGGCTTTTTTTTTTCTTTAAAAGGCTTTTTTTTCTCACCACTGTTGCGTTGCAACAATCATTGACTTTGAAAATCATTGAGCGTGATCTTGACCTGCTATGAAAAGTGTCCTGGGATAACTTTGTTACGATATGACACTATAGAAAATATTTAAATTAATTGAATTGGTATCGGCTGATAATTGCCTTGTTGACAGAATCAGCCTATGTGCAAATAAAATGACATTCACAGATGGAGTGGCTGATGTTGTGTCGCATCAATTTTGCGCAATTTTGCGCTGGCTAAATGTTGCAGTCAGACTCGGACAGCAGCTGGCATATGCTGTTACTGCAGCTGCTGATTCAGAGAAGCAGCCACTGGTTTGACATGTCTATGACATGAGGTAAGAGTGCAACGGGTGCTGTGTGCACATGTGATTTGTTTTCAAATCAAAGTGAAAATGTCGGCTGCGTGAGAGTATTACACTGTCTCGGGAAAAGATCGACAACATGCAGTTTGTAAGACATGTTTCTTTGCAGAGGCCCCATTTCCAGAAATGCAACCTCACTTGAATTTTGGAAAATTTCCAGCACAAGAAACATCAGAATCGGCATCGGCTAGCGACCAATTGTTATGTTAAACATCAATATCAGCCCAGAATTTCACAATCGGTGCATCCCTAATATTTACATACTGCATTCTTCTGAAAGAAACATAATGAACCAAAGAGCTACATAAATAGAAAGTCAAAAGTAGCACCAGAGGGAGTGTACAGTGTCTTTTAGTGTAAACGAGATGTTGGCTTGTACTGCTGCTACAAGCTTGTTTCCTTTCTGGTTGCATAAATAGTTGCTGACAAGCCACAGCTGTGAAGTGATACTGTCCCTGCATGTTTCCCTTTCTCACCACTCCATCCATCCTGCAGCAGCAGCAGCCACTCTCTCTACTGCCACCAACACGTCACCTCTCACTGCTTTGCTGTGGGCATAGAACTAGCTGTTACTTCTTGCACTGCGAATAAGGGCCAAATCATACCACTCAGTTACACACCAAACCTTTGGGAACAGAGAGCTGCTCAATATTTATATCTAAATGCTTGAACTGCGCCTCCTTTGATGCTTTGACTCACGATGAGATGTTCAATGACAAGGAGTTCAGATTGCATTAGCAAGTGCAATAGTTGATACCCATTTAGCTCAGAATATTGTCAGAATTCCCCAAAGTCACCTTCTTAGCTTTTTAGACAGATCAAAGTGAGGCAGGTCTTTGGTTTTTATTCATAGCATCACAATGAAAGCTGACAGCATTGCTCTGTGTACCGTCTACAGGCTGCTCTACAGCTGGCAATTATCAGGCTCAAATCAGCCTCCAGTGAAAGCAGTCAATATGTAATTTGGCTAGAAGTAGTTTCTCTACTTTATTAACACAGCATACCCACAGGGTTGTTTATAATTTGCGTTCTTGAACTAATTCCATTTTTTCAATGATTAGAAAAACAGTTCATTAAAACAACTTACAATTTGATTGTGTGTTTGCGATTAGGAATGGTTCAGTGAACATACCAAATCAGCTACATACCTTTGGAGCGAGGACATAGAAGTACCCAGTCCCGTTGGCGCGGCAGATAAGCTTGCATTTGTCCTTGGGAGAGATGCCAGAATATTTAGGAACCCAAACCACAGAGGAACCCAGTCTGTTGGTGTTCAGGTTTAATCCATTGAACGCCTCACACTGCTCCTCACGGAAACTCTTACCTGGAGATGTAAAAACAACCTCAGATTAGATTTACAACTACTCCACCACTGTTAATCTTACAGAATGGGATTGCAGTTTTGCAATTGACTGTTCACTAAGCCCCCAGTTGCTACACCTGTAAAGGCTTTCCTTTCTCACAGAGCACATGTACATTTTACAATGATAATGGTGGCATATTTTCTGCTACAATGGGTCCTTGATGTCAGACAGAGGTAGACAACAGCAGCGGCTGCCTTTTTAATGTTTGCTGGTGACTCAGGGACATCCCTTTGTTCCAAGGGTCCTATGTTCCCTGGACCAGGGTCCTATGTTCTCAGGGTCGCTCTATATGGGCACCTGAAAAAGATGTTACCTTTTTTATTTTATTTTGGGGTCCAAAGCTTGCTGTTGAAAATCTCATCAAACCAAATCATCAAATACAAGGTCAAGCCGTGTTCCAATAAAAAAAAAAAACCTGGATAATATTTATGAAATATTTTAACTTGAAATGGGTCAGATTTGACCCAAACACGATAAGAGGGTTAATGTGTATTAACAGAACTTTGGGGCTTTGGACTGGGAAACATAGTACCCTGAAAACATACTGTCGATACGCTCCCGCTGACTCATTTGCAAAAGGGGTCTTAAATAAGCACTTGCTGGTTTCTTAGCTTACATACTTGTTTGCATTTTCAAACAGTATGATTCACTTTTAATTTGAAAGATTTTAGGATGAGAACTATGTGTTTGGCAACTGTAGCACTATCTTGGATAACTTTGGCTGGGGTTCCTGGAGTGTTCCCAAAACCAGTAAAGAGCAGGGCGCGGCTGCGAATGATTAACGCTGATATCATCCAGCACCAACATGGTGGCAAACTACACAGTGGATGTGCCAGTCATGAAATGGGGGTTTTCATAACATATCCTCTAACCTACATTTAAGAGCAACCCGACACCAAACGACTGGCGATGGGGGCCAACTGTTGCGTCGGCCTCCGTCGCCTCCGTTGGGCCAAAAATGTTGCACCTGAACACACAAACATTTTACTCATTTAGCAGCTGGCTGGCTGGCTAGTTAGCAGCTAGCTAGCTTGCTAGGGGGCTCAGTTGTCAATCTAGCTCCAGAGAGACAGTAAAGTCTACCGTCTTTTATAGACACAATTTGCAAAAATAGATATTTGAATAGTTCGAATGTCATTTCTGGACAGATGCTGACCGACGGCCAACCGTCGGCTTGGTGTGTCTGGGCCTTAATTCTTGGACTTGAAAGTAATACTGGGTTAGGTTACTACTATAGGTGGGAAGCTAGTTAGGGCAGATAATGACACTGTTCAACCATTTCTTACAATTTTGCTCACTTGTTTTTGGTTGCCTCAACTGCTTCAACATTCAGAGAAAGCCAAACCTTGGCAGGCCTGCCGTGCCTAGTTACAGATGCTAAGGTATAATTGGACAATTGCTGTCTGGGGGACATGTTTGATGAATGGTCAATTACAGCCAAATTAACGTTCGTCTTCCTGAGTGAACATACTCAAACAGAGACTAGTGTACCTGTTTCAGGACAAGAGTTGATGTTACAGGAGCGATATTTGATGCGAAGGCCGTAGCAGTATTTGCCTCCATTCTCAGGAACAGGATTGTCACACTCCCTCTTGGCCAGCTGAACTCCTCCACCACAACTTCGGGAACAGTCTCCAAATGCTCCCCACTTCCCCCACCGACCATCCACCTGGGACAAAAGCAAAACAGGCACAATGGTACATCAATCTAGAATAAAGAAGACCAAGCAGGACAGGGTTGTCTTTCCGCACTCTCTCACCTTGATGTGCATGGTGTTGTTCTTATCAGTGCAGGCTCCTCGGTAGCAGACCTTGCCGTTGCCACAGGTGGTGCCATCCGCCCAGGGGAAGTGTCGGGTTTGGCAGACCAACTGACCGCGGGCCTTCCCAGTGCACCACAGCTTGGAGCAGGGCTGCATGTATGGGCAGGGCTTGGAGCCGGGGCCGAAGGCGAGCTCACACTGGCGGTGCAGGCTGTAGCTGGAACCAGGCAGGTTGTCTGACAGAGACAGCTGCTTTTGAGGTTGGTCCAGCAGACAGTCTCCTACAGAAACAAACCAACAACAAGATGGCGATGAGGAAGTGGCCAAACTCGAGGCTTCAAAACGGGAGTCCACAAACCAATGGGTGACATCACTGTTATTATGTCCCTTCTTTTTATACAGTCTGTGCTCTGTACCAAAACCGCACCAAACTGCACCGAAATCCGTGACCCCAAAACCGTGATATGAACCGAACTGTGAATTTTGGAGCAGTTCCACCCCTACGGTCTGTGCAGAAGCAGACTGCAAGCTGTCATATGAGACAAGACAGTCAATGGTAAAACAGTAGTGTTAGCTTTGGGGTGTTACCCTTAGTAAAAGCCCATTTGCTTGCTACAGTAAGTGGCTGGTCGCGGGGAGGTAATAAATCGATGTGCTAATTCTGTCTGTTCCACAGAATCCACTCACAGTCACTTACAGGAGTTTACACAGACAGAAAAAGACTTGGCATAAAAGAGCCACTGAGGGGAAAAAGCCCAATGATATATTAAAACACTTGTGAATGTTATATTGAATGTGGATACTGGAAGTGGATACTGTATGTCATCATCCGCATATATGACAAAATGAAAAATGCTCAGTTTCTTCAGTGAGTAATGTTTATTGCATTCCAGTTTCAAGTTTAATTTTACCACAAAGTGTTATTTCTCAGGGTTCCTACAGTTTAAGGCAAGTCAGATTGAAGACTTTTTAAGACTTTTTTAATGCCACTGTTGTTTTTAACCATGCTTTATAGATACATTTGGATTGGAACTTCACAATATCCAAAATGTAAGAAAAACCCCCAAAATCAATTACTTAGTTAGGGACAATTGTGTTAATTTTTAAGTGTTAATTATAACTGAAAATATGACTTTTTTTGATCTACTACAAATGTGGAAAAAAACAACAACAAAAAAACACGTGGAACACACGAAAAACAAAACATAAAACAACATAAAAATCGTGAATCATCAGTAAAATGCACAATTGGCTGAGAACAGGAGTATAACGGTACACAGAAGTCGGTTCATATCCCAGTTTATCGTTGTTACCAAGTATTTTGATATTTTAAATTGCTATGTCAAAAAAAAGTCGAGAACCCTGATTTCTGCATTTCTTGTGAATGCATTGCTGTCTATTGAGACCATTTTTCCCCCAACCTGAAAAGGTTTTGCGAGAGAACGCAAAGGTTTCTCTCTTTTTTTCATGTATTTTTTCTCCCCCATGTCCCCCTAGGGGCTTCGTAAAGATACTGTATGTTTAACAAAAAAAATATCAAGAAAAAATAATTTATACCTATATCAGAGTAAAACATAAAATAAGTATGCATGAATTAGGGATGGGACGATAATGTATTTTATCGTGGATCGCGATAAAAAACACTCAATAAGTTGATCGTGGTGAATTTCCTTTATCAGGATAATCGTGAATATCCTCACAAATTGACTGCAGTTTACGACAGTGTCCTATCTGTGATGTAATAACAATATTTGTTTCTTTTAAAAAGTTGTAATGTTTTGAGAAAAAAACTCACAATTTTATGAGAAAAAAAATCTTAATATTTTGAGAAAAAGTCATAATGTTTCAAGAAAAAAAGTCGTTTTGTTTCAAGAAAAAAAGTCACAACTTCATGAGAAAAAAATCGTAATATTTTGAGAAATAAGTTGTAATATTTCAAGGAAACGGTTGTAATGTTTAGAGAAAAAAAAATCACAATTTTATGAGAAAAGAATCATAATAATAAAAAGTCACAATATTTCGAGAAAATAAGTCATTTTGTTTCAGGAAAAAAGTTGTAATGTTTCAAGAAAAATTTCACAATTCTATGACAAAAAAGTCATAATATTTAGAGAAAACAGTCGTAATATTTTGAGCAAAAGGTCGTAATGTTTAGAGATGTAAAGAGAATGTACGGTAAAGTGATCCCAGCATGTTTTCCTGCATATTTTGTTGATTATCGGGATAATATTGTGAATTGCAATCATTTTGGCCAGGATAATCGTGACATGAAATGTTCATATCGTCCCGTGTGTGAATGTGTGATCACATCCAAGTTGAAACTGATATTGAAAACGCAAATCATTACAAACCATGACAAAATAGAGCCATGGTCTGTTTTTTGTGGGTACAATTAGATTACAAGCAGCTGAGAGCATGAAGCCTGGACAGAATTAGAGTCCAGAGACATATACAGGAAGTGTTTACTAACCATGACCTCTGTCCAGGAACTCAGTAATGATGGCTGCGCTGCACACAGACCAGGGCCTGCTCCTGTCGATCTGAATCAGGGTGGGAGACATCATGTGGTTGTCCTTTAGTTTCCCAAAGACCTCCTCACATGCCTTCACATTGTCATGTGGCATGTTGAAGACGTGTCCTGAGGGACGAGGGAGAGACACAGAAGGTCAAATCTTTGTTAGAATCAAGTGGTTCTATTTTCAGCCATCCGGTGATTTAAACGCACAATATGTAATATTCTGCAGCTAGGGGTCTCACAATCAAAATAATAACAAAGGTCAGTTATTGTGGTCAGTTTCTCTGGTTTGGATTCAGTGTTCATCGTTCAGGAGGTTTTTACACAGAGGTCTCCTCCTCCCCAAAACAAACACACCTGCTGATTTTAACCGTTAAAAACACTGATTAAAGCAGTTTCATGTTAAAAAACAGTGTTTCTCCCACAGGGTTCAGCTTCTAGTGGAGTCTCTATTGCTAAGTGTGCTCAAGTTCTTCCTTTTATCACTTAAGATTCAGACGTCCAGGAGGTTTTTACCCAAAGCCGAATTATTGACAGAGGTCTCCTCTCAAAACAAACGGACCCGGTGATTTAAACTGGTAAAAACATGGAATAAAGCAGTTTCATGTTTAAAAATGGTGTTTCTCCCACGGGGTTCAGCTTCCGGTGGAGGCTCTATTGCTAAAAGTGCGCTCACCTTTTTTCTCTGATGACTTAAGACTCAGACGTTTAGGAGGTTTTTACCCAAAACCAGATTATCCACAGAGGTCTCCTCGTCTCCAAAACAAACAGACCCGGTGATTTAAACCAGAAACAACATGAAACAAAGCAGTTTCACACTAAAATTCAGTTTTTTCTGACTGAGTTCAGCCAAGTTCAGTGCGTCGGTGCTGTAGGTTGGAGAATGTGTAAACAGAGCTAGTTAGCTGCTGCTAACTTTCTCTCAGTTTGTTTCTCTGATAATTTCAGATCCAGACGTCCGATGGAAAAACTCCTTCTCCTGTTAAATTATAGAGTTTAAAGCCACCAAGATCTAAAAGGTGTATCGTAAAAATGTGGCTTGAAAGCGGATAAAAAGTTGATTTATGACTCATTTTCACGACTCCTTTACAGACCCTGACGCATGCGACCTAAAGACATGACGCGTGTCCTGATTAAAATGACAGATTTCTCTGCGGTTGAACTTTGGAAACATTTGGGATAATCTAAGTACACAACTCAACAAAGATGTCGTCATTTTTAGACATTCTAAAGTGGAAATGTTACAAATTATATGTTTAAAACACAATAAGCCGTTAGTAAGAGTTACTGGGCACATACGTTTCTGTGGTGATGAAAACACAAAGAGAAACTTTTTACCAGACGTGTGTGTATAAGGCAATGCAAACTGAACCTGACCTGATTTGGAGCTGATGTCATAGCAGGCAGGAATGCAGTTATGCATGGGAATATAAAGCGTGGCATATGTCCATGTTCTAAACCAGGCCTGACCGGGGAATTTAGTTCCCAAGGAAATCATTTCATTCTCTAAATACGAACATGTAGTACTTTCCAAAAGAAAGAAAAAAACGGTGTTTCAGCGTATTCAATCATGAGACGGGACCTTTTTGAGAGGAAATTGTGTAATTAACATATATGAGGACAGTGTAAACCAATGCCTCTCCCGGGGCCTCAGGAGTTACTTGTGCATCTGGTTTCAGGTATGAGTCTCGCTTCCTTTAAAACCACTGATTATTGAAAATGTGAAAAGAAATGTCACTTGTATTATTAATAGGATTTGCCTTAACTAGACAGTTTTAGGAGAGTGTCAAACTACAGTACATATAGTTTAATACCGTCCATTAAATTGCATTAGCAGTGATCACTTTTGACAGACGGGTCATTTAAAGCTGCAATAAGGAGATTTTTGGGGAATAAAATTACATACATAATATCAGCTTATAAATCACAGATAAATAGAGAATAGATTCACCCTATGTGTCCAAACGGCACTGGACACTTCACCCACAGGAAGTGACTAAATTTATTTTAATATATAGACAGAATTCATACATTCTGGTTCACAAAATACCTGCTCTGTCGTCTACAGTGTTGCCAGATGTACGATAATTATGGTATTTGTACAATAATTTTGCCCTCTGTACAGGGACGCTAGAAGTCGGGGTGCTGAGGGGGCTGCAGCACCTCTACTGGTGGGGCAGTGGAACTGCAATGCAAAAAAGTTGCAAATCAATTAAAAAACATGTTTATTTTGCGTAAACCGTCAACAAAACGTGGTTGTGCATTAGCCAGCTATGGAGCTATGATATTCTCTAAACTATATACTATACAACATATTCTCATGAACGGGTTTGTATGATATCTTACAAAATACGACTGTTGTATTTAATGTTGTGAAACGGTCCCACCATCGCTGTTGTAAACGTGGTTAACGTTTTGAAACAGAACTAGGCTACCTGGTGAGGTTTAGGCACCAAAACTACTTTGTGAAGTTAAGAAAAAAATAACAGGACGCTGGTGTTCATGTCCCATTTGAAACCAAAAGTCAACATTATTTTAAGTCGAGTTAACGGTTCCGAGGGGAGGGGAGGCGGAGCTTCACATGCACTAACATGCACGTGCAGAGATTCACATGCACTAACATGCACGCGCAGAGATTCACATGCACTAACATGCACACGCAGAGATTCACATGCACTAACATGCACGCGTGGCCGGACCGTCTTGTAAACAAAGAGGCTGAGAACAACACACAGAGAGGGCGTGTGACGTCACGCTCTTCTCCAGATGAAATTACTTTACATAGCAATTTTTTTCATTCCTGAAATCTAAAAACAGTGAATTTCGCCTATTGCTCCTAACTCTTATCTCTGACTTTCCGTTTGCAGCTGCCAGTGTGCAAAGTTAAGTTGTGTAGCTGTAATGTCGGACATGCACACATCTCAACCGTGGCCGAGAGACCTGCTGGTTTTGATTGTGCCCATCTAATGAGGGACTGATTTACAAGCAGAACATCAGGTGAGTGTAATTCAATAGGACCAGGTCTGAGAATCACAGGCAGATAGATCATCCTGAAAGTCGCAAAGCCCTCCGGCCAGGCCGGTCTCCACACTCATTATGCACTTCTACATCTGTCAAACTTGACTGCACAATTCCTTTGACATTTTAAGCCAAGATTATGTTGCTTTTTGCCCTGAGCATATCTCACTCTGAGGCCAAATGTGCATTAACATAAGCATTAACATCTTAAATGCATTATGTGAGCATTAAGTCTCCTGACCGTGAACATCTTAGATGTTCCAATACCATCTTTTCCTTCCTGATACTGATTCCAGTACCTGAACTCGTGTGCCAATACCAAGTACAAATCTGATAAATCCAAAATAATACAACAAATTGCTTGTTGAATTGGAAAGAATGAAAGGAAAGTATTTCTAATATTATTTTATTGAACAAATAGTTACAATCTAAAGGGCAGTTTTCTATTGATGCCCCCTTTCAAATAACTCAAAAATCCCTGAGTGCGATATCACAACTGGACATCATGATGACAAAAAAATGTTTTAAAGAGAGAAAACAAAGATATATTGTGCAGCCCTGCTAATGTTACTTATGTACGCTGGTGCTTCTGTAATCTGTAACCTGTCAATCAGTCAGTCTTTATTTCCCTGACAAGTCCTCTGAATATGTTTATTTATTTTTATTTTGAGCTTTTATTTTGTTTTATTATGTTGTTTGGGTTTGCTTGTTTTTTGTTTGTTTGTTTTTGTTTTTTTCTGTCCTTTTTTGTGTGTTGTTGTGTTTTAGTTAAGTAAATCAAAAATCTGTTATGCAATATATGTAAATACTATACTTGTCCTGCTTTTGCCAATAAAAGAGTTATACAAAAAAAATAATTAATAATAATAATAATAAAATATAGATATATATCAAAATCAAATCAGTTTTATTGAATGGTGTCAAATTCACCATGTAAAATAATACTTAGTGAAATGTAATGTATTTTTAACCGTCCCCAGGGTTGGGGTCAACATCTGACTTTTTCCATTCAAATAAATATTGTAAATTATATGTCACATGCAATCATCTTTAAATGTTATGGGTCATTAGCAGACAGATGTAAGTTTAATATATTAAACTTTGGTTGGTCTAGTCCAAATAGTCAATGAGTAACTGAGAGAAATACAAAAACTGTTGCAACCGTCCCCAGTCTCCCCTCATTTATTTTATTATCTAGTTTCACAGTCATAACTGAAAAATAACCTAAATAAATAAATTAATCTCAGAATAAATTCATCTAGAAATGAATAACAAAAATATTGCCAAACTGCTGACATGTTGCTAGCTGTGGCTAATGTTCCAGTCTCCGCTAACACCCGCCTGATCGATTGGTAGCCGTTAGCTCGTTAGCTACTTACAGCACATCATCGGTTTCGGACACAGCGATCGTTTTCTTTCCGGTGCTGGAAAACGAGTGAGCCATCTCGCTTCTTTCTCATCTCTGCTGAGAGTTAGAACTGCGCAGTACCGTTCGGGCAGAATGCGGATCAGGTCGCTAGTGACACGTGTTGTTCCTGTGTAGCGTAAATGAGCTGATAAATAATATGATCCCGTGCTATAGGATCCGTGCATAGACTGGTGTCGGTATCAGAACAACTCTAACAATTACAAACAACTTTCTTACCAAGTTCGTGGGCAGTTGTGAAAGCGGAGGGCAAGCCATCGTCTTCAATGACGGAGCAGCTCCTCTTGGGGTCACACATGGTCCCGACGTCAGCCATCCCCAGGGTGTCACAGGTGGTGGCCCCGCACAGGTCCTGGTGACAGAGACGCACTTTAAATGTTAAAGCTCAGGTACGCAGAATAGGTTTGGTGTCATTGGGCAAAAAATCCATAATGACCTTTCAGCATGTTGTAGTTCAGGTGGTCTGAGAGAAAACTAGACTTCTGCACCTTGTCTTGGCTCTGTTTCAGGATTTAGAAAATCTAGGCAGGGGACAGACTTTGGGCCAATCACAGCCTCATTTCAGGGAGAGAGCGTTTCTAACGGCTGTTCGACAAACGCAGATTATTATTGTCTTCCATTTATATACAGTGCAGTACAGTACATATAACTATGTATAAGTGCAGTCCAGTCACCTTGTTCAGAGAGCATTGTTAGCGTGCTACGAGGTCTCAGATCGAGGCCGAAGCTGCGATACGGCAGCTCGTACTGCGATGGAGGAGCAGGCGGTGTGAGAGGAAACGTACAGACGAGCAGGTATTAATGCTAGGCTTATAAACATTAAAATCAACATTTAGCACCGTGTTTATCAGACCTGGAGCGGCTGCTGGCTGCATCACTGTGCGTCGCTCTGTGAGGCTAGTTAGCATGCTAAACTATTAGCAACATCTCTCCATCTCCGAAACACTTTGCAGATGTTGACCTTATTGTCAGAGTCTAAAAGAAAGCGACAAACACAATAAAACAACACAAACAATAAAACAAGTGTCAACATCAGAGATGGAGAGAAAATGCTGCTGATAATTTAGCCTTAATGTTAGCCACGGGCTAACAGGCTGCAGCTAATGTTGATGAATCACAGTCTGTCTTCTCAAAGAGCTTTACAGCTCCGACAGTTTGCAAAGAAAACTGGACGTAATCCTCATTGAACTATAGTTAGTTACAACATCAGGCTGAAATTAATGAATCATACTCGTAAAAGTGACTGTCAGTGGTTCCCTACCTTTTTCTTTAAGGGACCCCTTTTCTATCATTCAGTTATCTGACTAAGTGACATATTAATCAATGCATAACAATAACAGAACAGAACAATTGATAAACTGCACAATTAACAAACAGTGAACACAATAACTGCAGGAGGTTTGTGTAAAACGAGACATTTGGATGAAGTTTGAGCAGATTCTTTCCTGTGAATATTACATCACAGATGAGTCTTCCTGTTATTTTCAGTCACTTTTAATACAGTTCTGTCTGTATTATGTATTTAACATACTGAATAGGCTTGGGGGACAGAAGTTCCTAAATTCAGCTTTAAGCAGCTTACATTTTAGGATATTAAATGAAGGAATTAACTTGTAATCAAGTATTTAGTCCTGTTGAGGTACTTGTACTTTACTTGAGTATTTTCCTTCCCTGCCTCTTTGTACTTCTACTCCACTACAGTTCAGAGGGAAGTACCTTTTACTCCACTACATTAATTTGACAGATTTAGTTACTAATTACTTTTAGAGCTGCAACAATTAGTCGACTAATTGATTAATTGAGCGACAGAAAAAATAATCGCCAACTATTTTAATAATCATTGAAATCATTTAAATGTCAGAAAATGCTGTTTTCAGCCTTTTCTCTGTTTTATATCATATTAAACTGAATATTGTTGGATTTTGGACAAAACAAGACAGTGAAACTGAGAATGGACATTTTTCACTATTTGACAATAATATTTGACATTTTATAGACAAAACGATGAATCCATTAGAAAATAATCTGCAGATTAATCAATAATGAAAATAATTGTTAGTTGCAGCCCGAGTTACTTTACTAATTAAGATTTTTGCATACAAAACATATGAAGAAAATATTGTATAACATATCTATGTTTTGATGCAGATTAAACTACCCAACAGTATATTAAGTACAGCGGTCAATTGACAGATAATTAATTGGCAACTATTTTGATGCTAAAACATTTCATTATTCCAGCTTTGCAAATCTGAAGATTTGCTACTTTTTCTTTTAATTATTTTTTAATGATTTAGAGTTTTTCCTGCATTCAGTACTTTTACTGAAAGTACATTTACCTGGTTGTACTTCTACTTGTAACAGAGTATTATTACAGTATGGTATTTTTACTTTTACTTGAGTAAAGGATCTGAATACTTCGTCCACCACTGGAAGCCAAGAGGATACCTAACCAGAGAATACAGAAGAAGAACTTTTGCAGAGGGAGACTGCACGGGCGTAGGAAAACGGATGTTCTACGGTTGAGAAAATGTAGTGCCAAAGGAAAGGGCTGTCTGACGGCAAGGTAAAGCAGTGAAAATAGTGTACAATTAAACTGATATTTTTTTTCTTTTAGGTGGGCCTTTTTTTAGGTGGCTAAGGTGTGTTTTGCTGCAGCCCCTGCCCACAGCAGTACATTGCTCAGCTACTGTAGGTAATACACTGACTATGGATAAGTACTAGAGCCAGACCGATATATCAGTCAACCCATACGTCACAAACATATCTGTATTTGTCAGTATCGGTGTATGTGTTGTCCGATACGCACCGATATGAAAACTTTTTCTACACAACAATTAATGCAGAAAACGATGCCTGGGTTGATTTAGAAATGGTGTCATTACGTAGTTCTTTATTTAAATTGTCAGCAACTGACTGACATACAGTACTATTAAGTTTTAATTTCTATTTTAATTTATTCTTTATTTTCTCAGTGTTCATTTCTAGATGTGTCTGACAATGTAAGACATTGTATGTAGGCCTATAATGTACACTAATGTTAAATATTCTTTATTAAAGTTATTTGTTTAAGAAAGCAGCCTTTTGAGTAGCTCTGCAGTCGTATCAGTGCAAAATAGGTGCACATTCCACATAGAAAAGGTCTATTTTCATTCCAGCTTAAAAATTCCCGATATCGGCCGCCATAACACTAATTGGTGAGCTTTTACCATGAAAAATCTGTATCAGTATCGGCCTCAAAAATTCCATATCGGTCGGGCCCTAGTAAATTAATCTGTTTATTTGAATTATGGATCATTACAAACAGGCTTATGTCATGTTTTAAAAGTGAGCCACACAGTAGCCACACAGCGAGAAAACATAAATCCGATATAGAAATAAAAATTTTGATGCATCGAGATGCATCGTTTTATAATCGAATCATAGCCTTCTGAATCGTAATCAAATCGAATCGAGAGGTGATAAAGATTCACATCATACTGGGCTAGGTCTTACACCTCCACCTACACCATCAATCCTCCAATAGCAGATTACCCTTCTCCAAGTTGTTCGCAATTATTGACATCCTTTCTTCTTCTTTTTTAACCCAATTGTTTCATGGTATTTTTCATCTCTTTTCGATGTTTTCCACTCAGCTTTAATTAAAGGCTCTCTGATATGAACACCCGTTTTCTCCGACTCCGAGTCGTCATCCTTGAGCATGTAGCAGCCATGTAGTGTGATCTCATTAAATACGTATCTGTTACATAATGAATGCCTACTGCTTGCTAATGGGTATCTCTCTCATTTAGTCTTATGTCTTCTAATGTTGTACTACATTGGAGCAATGTAAGTTTTCTTTAGCCAACTGTTTGCACACTGAGCCAAACTTGTTTTTTTCTTTTTCGTACATATAGGTTAAAAAGCTGGGTGGTTTGATGTGCAGACTGTGGTACTTCTGAGTTTGTTTTTCTGCAGGTTTGTTTAGACCCAATCAATGCTGTATTTTCCTGCAAATAGTCCTCCCTTCCACTAAAGCACTTCATTATATAAGAGATATTTTAGTATGTGGACACAGCAGCTTTTGTAGCTTCTCCACTGGACCCAACTGAAGCTGTTGTGGCTGGAGATTTCAGCTGGGTGCCTCCAGTCCTTTGCCTTGTTTATTGCCTAATTTGTTTGGCCTAGTGTAGTTGGGTTAGACATGTCAATCTGCTAACAGGCACTGTGAGCCACAAGGTCAGTGGTTAACAGCTCCTGTGAACTATCCTGCTGCCTCTTGAAATACACATTTTTCAGTTGAAAGGTGTATTAAAAGCTTGAGGAGACCCATGGGCTTGGAGGTTAAAGGCTGTGTCAACCAGTTGGAGTTGTTTACATTTGAGCAAGCCTTGAGGAGAGCAGGCAGGTTTCACTCTGTTGTACGGGCGGATTGTACAGACTCCAAAAGAAAGAGAGAAGAGGTATAACTGCTGCGTATCCAGCCATTATACTCCTGTCTGAACAGCCAGCTGAAAACCATCAGACTCCTTTGACAAGCCTTTGTCCAGAGAACAGTCAAGAACAGCCATGTTGAACAAGGCTTATCTTTTCTGTACAGGTGTCAGGTTGTGTTAACAGCACAGCACTTATTTGTCCCATTCATCTGTAGTGTTTTTGACCTTGTATCCTCTATCTGAGTTGCCAGCATCCTGCCTCTGACTCTTCACCTCAATTTGCTGCTTCACATCCAAAAGCAGGGTTCGAGTTATGTTGGAGCCAGTGGGAGCTCAGCTGAGCTCCTGTGAAAGCAGTAAAAGCATACATCTGTGGGGACTGCTGATCAACTACCATTATTTTAATCACAAAATAATGCATTTTTCAATGTAATGAATATTATTTACATTAACCAGATAAATAGGCTAAAGGAAACATATTTTCCTAAAGAACTATGCACCATATATTCTCTGGTGAATGACAGCATGGCTGCACTTCACCAACAAGCCATCATGGTGCGCAGTAGATTATCTGGCCAACTATGCCTGTTGAGAGTGCGTGAGCCGCAAACGTTCAAACCCATGTGGAAGAAGAAGCCAGTACATGTATCAGTCACTTTATAATATATTGAATAGAAAGTAGTACTGTAGTATAGACAAGCTACCATGGAGCTGAAAAAAAGCTGCTTCTGCCGACAGGGTCTACAAGCCTGTCAAAAAACTAGAGGTGCACCGATTTCAATTTTCTTGGCCAATTCCGATTGCCGATTTTTGAACAGTCTGACCTGCTGATTCCGATTTTTGCAGATTCCGATTTTCTTTCTTTCTTTCTAATAACTATAATTGACAGCATGCACAAACATTTTTGTAACTTTTCTGTCATAGAAACTTGAAATTAAATTGTATGTTCATTGGGGCTGTCAAGGCATATTCTAAAATATGAATACATATTCAAATTGGAAAAGAAAAAAGATATTGGACTGTGAAAATGAATATTCTATTATGGAAATTAATATTTTATTGTGAGAGAAGCAGCACCGTGGCTGTCTGCCTCACGTGATAAGTTACTGCTAATGCAAACTGAACATTTCCTCCTGAGTTTGAAAAAAACAATGGACATTTTCAGCATTTTTTTAATTTTTTTTTTTACAGCAGTTTGAAATATTGCAAGGAGTATTGGAACAAGGTAAACAGGTAACATTACACCTCCAACTTCTCAACGAGGCAACAGTGTTACTTTCACCCTATCCACACGCTCCTTTCTCTCTTTTTCTCTCTCTCTGCCACTCACTCGCTCACTCTGAGTTATTTCCTAAAAGAGTTCACTAATTGTATAACATAGTTTTAAAAAGCATCTATTGTCTACTGGTGGAAAATAACCTGCTCTCTGTGCTGCTGTGTGCAATGTGACTGTAAGAAGTCTGTGAGCGGTGCACTGTCAATGTGTTAATTAAATTGACCGGCAAAAAAGACAGATACATGAGACTGATCTCAGCCGCTCACCGCTCACGGCTGAAAATCAGCCATTTTTGACCAGCGACTGATTAATCGGTCAAAAAACAGCTTTAAACAACTGGAATTAACCTGCTAGCATGACAGTTAGCATTAGCTTTGCTGCTACGGAGGATGCTAGCTTTGCCACCAGACCTAATGCTGCTGAATGTGGGACCAGCACACAGTTCAGAAGAGGAGCAGGATGAGGAGGCAGGGGCTGTTACAACAGAACTCTGCATTGACTGCTTGCTTCGTATTGGATTTATGACTCGCAAAAACTCATACATCTTCACATAGGATAGGCTACTGTGCAGCCACGGCTAGCAGTGCCTAAAATAGTAACACATACTTTCATGTGATACCAAAAAGAGCAGAATTGCATTCTCCCCTTTAGCGATGTGTCTCAGTTGGCATATTTCAGGCTATTGAAACTTGTTGCAGTATCACAGTTTGGGTTGTTGCAATCTACTTGATATGATTTTTGCAAGTAGTGAGCTGCTGTGTGTGTGTGTGTGTGTGTGTGTGCGTGTGTGAGAGAGAGAAAGTGTTGCACCACATAATTAACAGTGAAGTCTCTCTCTCTCATATGGCCCTCATGTTTATTTATCTCCGCCCCTAACATTAGTTATTTTAGAGAACTCCCCACAAAGCTCAGATTATAACTCGAACTCCGTCCGCAAGTCTTTGCCACTGTTTCAGAAGTTCCTTTTGAAGTAAAAGTTCAGGCTGGAGCATTTCACGACCAACTTATTTTCCAGCTGTTTCCTTGATTTTCTATTGATTTCCATCTGCCTTGGTCGGGTGGAAAAGGAGAAGAAAAAGAAGAAAGACGGGGAGGAGGGTGGTGGATCGATGTTAGCTTGACCTCCCATGGGGGGGGATGGGTCGGATGAGTTTCGGATGAAAGTCATTAACTATTTCTGGTTTGCCAGCCTGAGCTTAAGAAACGAAATAACGTTAATGATTTGCTTTTCATTTGAATTCCAAAAGCTACCTCAACATTCAGATTTCCATGCAATTTTCAGCGGCCTTCCGTCATATTGAACTGGCAAATGCTGTGACTACAAGATGTTGGTTGCTATTGGAAATCATTAAAGGACATCAATTTGTGAGCTCAAGGCCAACTTTTGAAATGATAAAGGCAAATATCTGTATCCAAAGTAAGCACTGGAGATGTACTGCACTGCATTAACTTCCCCTGCAGCTATTCATCTACTTTAGCTGGTGTCACATGCTTGACACACAGTAAACCGGAATAAAGAGCATTAACATTGCTTTTCTTTATGATGCCAATACAGCAGGAGAGTGACATGGAGACCCAGAGCCATACAGATCAGAATCCCAGATGCTTTCCCTTAAAAACACAATTAAATTGGCATGCTGTTCATGCCCATGTAGTCAGGCAAGCCAGTTATTAATTATGGTAGTGTAGTAGACCTCAAAACCTCAATCCACAAATGGTGCAGCTGCATGCAGCAGTCTCCTCTGTGTACTCTGTATCTCCATGCTGTATTCCTAGAGCGACTCCATGCAGCACTCCCTCACCAGTCGTCCTCCATGGCTTTGGCCAAGCGTGCAAATGGCAAATGGACAGCGGGCACCCCGGCGGCCCTCTCAGCCCATGTCTTATTCATGAGCAGGGGTCGGCGCGATGCCCCTCGTCACACACCATGTCAGAAACACACTCTGCCCTGTGCACCGGAGCCTCTTACCACACTCCCCCTCCAAACCTCTTCCTACCCACTAAAACCCCGTGACATTTTCACTTTATGTGCTGCTGCGCTCCTATCCTGCCTAGCAAGGAAGGTGATAATAGTAATAGCCAGCCGTAACGGCAGGAAACATTCAGCTGAAATGTAATCCAATGCAACATCCAGCTCGCAGCTAGTCAGCGCTCCTCTATACGTCACACAGATGCTGCGTGAATATAATAATGTGATTACTGGTGGTGTTTTCTTATATTGCAGCACATCAGTGAGGAGAATGTAATGTTGTGGTCAGGCTGCAGGCCAGAATGCAGCCCGCCCGTCCCACCAAGCACCTCATAAAGTGCAGAGTGTGGAGCAAAGCGAGGGGGAGTTGAGGGGTTTAGATGATTACATGGCTCTGTAATTTCATGAAGATGGGCCCAGGTTTGATCAACAGTCTGACATTCGGGATACTGTGCAGCACCAGCACTGCTAAGCCAGTCAAGTCAATAAAGTAATAAAGTCGTATTGAGCACCAGGCTTTGCTTAAAGGTCGGGTCATTTTTGGCGGCCAAGCAGAAATGGTGGCTGCACAGAAGGTGGTGGCACCAACAATATTGTCTGAGTTCCAAAAAGGACTACAACACTAATTATATTTATTCTTAGAGCACAAATATGTTTACAGAGATCCGTCTCACTTTGACCCGATGTCAAAGCAACAATAATGACAACAGGTTTCCCCTTGAGACTATCCTCAGATAGGGGCAAGCCAGATTGAAGAATTTCACCTTTATGGCGACTTCACTTCATTGAGAATCAACTGATCGATTAAATTTTAACAAGGCGCCAGTGATGGGCTCTCTGCAGGGTTTAAACATTCAATCCATCATGGCCATGGGGCTCCCTTCTTTTGCTTTCTACTCAGGTCTATCCATCTCTTCCTCCTAACCGGTTTAGGGAAAGGGAAATTATCTCTTGATTAAAATTTAATTAAAAGCCATTTAACTTTTTTTTCCCTCCTCCTTCATTGCCCTCAACAGAAACAACTTTCCCATCCGGGTGGGAAACATCTCACTTTGGTGGCCGAGAAACCACTCAAGACTCCCTGGGACACTGATTATTTCTCAGCTTCTTTTATTACACCTATAGATCAGCGCAATTAAAGCCCAAAAGGGGGGGTCATAAAAATGGCTTTTCCCCTCTTGCAATGGTAAACAACCACTCTCTGGGGGTCCAGATGGAGATATACTGCCACACCACGTATTTGCGATTATCTATCCTGTCGCTACCCCACCTCAGGTCCAAAGTTAAGTCCACGGAAGCAGAAATCAACTCTAATCCACTTATCTAATCGATTTTGACCCCTCTTGCTCTGACTCGGTTTTGCCTGGAGATCATATCTTGGGCCCTGTCCCCAGCTTGGCCTCAGTAACATGCAGTGGCAAGGGTCAGGGTGCAGAGCAACACTGGGGTTGCGGCAAGGATCCCATCCTCTCAATTAACCTCCTCCTGAGTCTCCCGGGCCCTTGGGGGCTCTGGATTTAATTAAGTAATTGAATAGGTGATTCCCATTTTGCTGACTCATGCCATGCTGGCTCCCCCTGTGGAAGGGAGTTGAAGTCATATGTGTGTACCATGAGCTGTGTATCAGCACGCTTGTGGGGTGGTTAAAGGGGACTGAGAGATACAACAAACACAATATTTTGTATCAGTGTGCCTTTTCGTGTGTGTGTGTGTGTGTGTGTGTGTGTGTGTGGTCATCCTCCGGCTGTGCTGCTGCTCCTTAATGACCCGTGCAGTGCCTGGGAGCTGGGGGTGTCACAGCGTCGTGACTAACAGCCTGGGCAGATTGGCTGCTGCCAAAGCCACGGCCAAAGCCAAGCCAAGCCCCCATGCACATCACACACACACACACACACACACACACACACACACACACACACACTGTGCCTCCTGCTGCTTAGATTCCTCTAAATGTGTTTATGTTGCTATGGATGGCTGCCTTAAGACATTATTATGAATTTATGTGTCTGCAGGGTAGAGATGTGCGTACGAGTGCAGAAAACATGTATGTGTTGAATGTATCTACAGTATATGGAAGGATGAGATTGATTGTGCAGCTGTGAAATACCGCAGCAGGAAAGAACATGTATGTGTATGGCAAAGGAAAACGATAAACTAGGGCCACATCTACCTGCAAGGGGGCCCCTGGGGCAGAAATTGGCTATTCAGCCCCATTATGCCCTCACATTAAGTATGCATCCTGTTGCCTTTAAGTATTCATCAGGTACAGTGCACATGAGATGCTGAGACCCAGTACTACAGTAAAATACTATACTGCCCCAGGTTTGCTTTGTGTCAATTACTTTGTAATTTGATTAAAGATGTTTATATGGTTTCAAATTCCCCAATACTATTGCTGATACCTGAGTGATTTTTTGATCACTGTTTGTATACAAACAGTGATGGAGGAAGTATTCAGGTACTTTAGTTAAAGTTAAAGTAGCAATACCAAAGTCTAGAAATAATCTGTTACAAGTAAAAGTCCCATGAATTCAAAATTGTACTTCAGTACAGTAGTTGAGTAACTATGCTTTCCACCACTGTATACTGTATATATTTTTTTCATTTACAAAAAGCAGCCAAAGTTGCCTAAAACAAGCTCCTAAACCTGCAAGTCTGATTTGAAGCAGGAACTATTTGATCAAAGAATAAGCATACACGATTACAAAACTGACCAGACATTCGATGCCAGCTTTTGCTACTTTGCAGTTTTATTATAGATACATTATGGTCGGTACCAAAAGGGAATGGAGGTAATACCCAGCCTTAGAAATCAGAAATGAGATTTTGAGATATGGCCGCTTTACAGTGCAGTGTCTCACGATTAATATGCAGGAGCTCCCTTAAGGCCCTTGTCATTTTTGCTGATATTACCGTATTTCCTCAAATAAAAGCTGGATCTGGAATAATGGCCTGGGGCGCGGTTGACACAAACAAATAAAGGCCTGCCACAAAGATAGGCCGGTTAAAGAAACAAGGATCGATGAACTCCCAGTGGCTGTCATAGTATGTGCATGCCAAATAAGCATAGGGTATCCATTGCTTTTCATGCAGTACCATTAACAGGGCAAACAGGAGCAGATCAAGATCATACAAAATATGACCGAATATATTTAATCAAACAGAGGGAATTAGAAATGAAGGCCTGTATTTTGTACACTCTATGGGTCTCATTTGCAACAACATATTGGACATTGTGTTTCTGATATAATTAAGCTATTGAGTATTGTTTCACTAGTAGTATTGTGATACTGAACTTTGTATCAGTATCAAAGTGAAATTTCTGGTATCGTGACAACACTACTCTCAACTAACGAGTGTCTTTCGCGATGTGTTTATTGCGCAAGTTGATATTGCGATGATTAAAAAAAAAAAAGATTTATTGTGCAGCCATAAATCAAATGCATATGCAATGTATCTAATTGCCACACAGTGAACCTGAGGCCTCCGGGGCAGCTGAGGGTCTGGGACCCCAGGGCAGTTGCCCATGTTGCCTGGTTGGACTTTAATCCATAAATAACAACCTTTGTATGCAAAGAACAGCAGGGAAACCTGGAGTAACAGCATGTGTGTGTGTGTGTGTGTGTGTGTGTGTGTGTGTGTTTGTGTGTGTGTGTGTGTGTGTGTGTGTGTGTGTGTGTGT
>JAOVVB010160305.1:0-11636 GCA_028570985.1 Heterobranchus longifilis | reverse complement strand
AACACAAAATACACACACACACACACACAATACACACACACATACACACACACACACACACACACACACACACACACACACACACATCATCTTAATGGCATTAATGAATCTAATTCTTAGCTGTCACTTAATACTTCACTGTCAAAATCACCATTTGTAGATCAATTACTCAGTGTTGTGTTTAATCCGTGAACTTTGAACTTTGTGCCTCCACTGTGAACGAAGAATCCAAAAATCCTCAACAAATCGAAGGAATAGGAGGCCACGTTTAACAGCAAAACTATATCAACAACAAAATATTACAAACTCTCACACAACTCGTGCAGTATAATCCAAGTCTCATTTATCCAGTCATGTTTTAAACAGTAAGGTTTTAGTGTAAATGCATATGTTTGGGTCAGCACTGAGCACAGGACTGGAGAAATGAGACTTGGATTATGTTGCACGAGTCGCGTGAGAGTTTGTAAACAGGTGATATAGTTCTGCTGTTGTTAAACAGCCTATTCCTTCAATTCATCAACGACTTTCTCTGTTTTTGGATTCTCCGTTCACCACGGAGGCACACGACAAAAACAAAGTTTTCTTCACAAATTCAACACAACGCTCTTTATACAAATGGTCATTTTGACAGTGAAATATTCCTTTAAGCTTTCCAAGGCACGATTGAAATTAGTAATAAATAACAGCAAATATAATACATAATCGCCTACCTGGTGCTAATTTTTAAGCTGAATTTGTACACTTTTTTAAAAAACGTTTTTTGTTTTCTGCTTGTGCTTTCCAGTCCTGTTTGGTGGGAATTGTTGTTCCTGACCCTGAAGTCATGCCTGAATGGGCCAAGAAAAAGGGCATATACGGCACCTACAAGGACCTCTGTAAAAACACGGTAGGTGGCATGACACTTCAAAACGCTGTTAATAATAGATGCTGAAAATATTGAAGAATTCTACAGAAAATAAATGTCGTCTTTTGTCAACAGGAATTAAAGAAGGCGATCCTTAAAGATTTGGTGCATCTGGGCAAGGCCAGTGGCCTCCACTCTTTTGAGCAGGTAGGCAGTTAAATGTTTGTTTGGTTTGTTCACATTTGGTCCCTTTTGTTTCATATTATCTTTAGAAAACATGTAAAATTACTTTGCTCTCAAAGCGACAGAACAAATTTCTCCAGTTGACCTACTCAGTAAAATCATAACAGTAAAATAGTTATACTGTGTGTTTGGCAAATCTTTTCGTATTATATTAAAAACAAATAAAGCTAAAATCAACTAAATCAAAGAGAGTTATTGATATATGTGCTTTTTTTCTTTGGACAAGCAAAGGGTTAGCAGAAAAATACTGTAAGTGTATTACAGGACTTGTCCTAAGACTTGTGTTATCTATAATAATACTGTGTTACCTAAAATTACACTAACCCTGGGTTCTTGTCCATTCTTAAAGTTATATACAGTATAATAAGCATAATGTATATTTACATTGCTTTTAATTTAATAAATTCAACAATACAATCATGCTATTTTCAACACCTTGTTCTGGATTACACATCTAAAGTGTTATTGTAAAAAAGAAATGAAAGGAATTAGAAATAAAGGTCTGCCTTCTAATACAAGCTGCTCTGGTACCCTCTGCAGTTCTGGTAAATAAAAGCCCTGCTCACTATTTGAGGAAATACGGTAACCCAAGAAAACTTGCAATAACTTTCATGACATGTTGGTCTTATTCAACATCTTTTCTATTCTTTCCCATTTGAAGGTGAAGAACATCTACATCCACAACGAGATGTTCTCCATTGTAAACGGCCTCCTGACTCCGACACTAAAGGCCAAGAGACCGGAGCTGAAGGAGTACTTCAAGGAGAAGATCGAGCGGCTCTACAGCAGCATCTCCATGTGAAGGCCGCCAGACCTCATTTTCCTTCAAGCGTCTCACCACTAAGATCTGCTTCGACCACTGACCTGCAGTGGGACACAAATATGACACCTTAGGCTTTACATGCTTTGGGAAAGCAAGCCAAACCTGGCTCCTCTGTGGAAGATTCAAAACGCCTCAATAAAAACAAATCCAAGACATAAAGTCAAATACAATACACACACGTTTTTCCTTTTTATGTATGCATTTACTGTGGCATAGTTACACGAAAGCATATCTTAAAAGGAAAATCAGCTTTTAGTCTGTTAACTTTTCTATGCTGCATTAAAGGTATACTATGCAGGATTTTCCTAAACTATGCAGGATTTTCCTAAAAATAAAAAAAAGTATAGACTAATACAAAAGTAAATCTTCCCAATCATCACTTATAACCCACTAGAAGTGTATGGGGCTGTGTGTCTGTATCTGCAGAGACCCTGCCCCTCTGCCTGTATTTTCTTATTTTATCTTGTTTTGCTATGTGAGGGACGTTTCTGGACGTCATCCTTTGGGCACGAAGCTACGAAAATAGCGGACACAGCACCAAAAAAAACCCTGCAAATATAGGAAGCCGAAACGCCAAGCAGAGAAGACTCGTTCCAAATGAGTGAATCTGGGGTTTTCTTTCGTTGAGCCGGGGAGGAGGGCACAAGCTTCTGCATAGTATGCCTTTAAAAACAAATCACAATTGTGCATTGCAGTGTTGTCCAGCAGAGGGCAGTATAGACCTGCCAACACTAAAAGCACTGTCAGTTTTCATGAGGAGGTGCTAGTTCTTTTTTGAAATGGAAACACATTGTCAATTCCAAAATGAAAACTGTCCAATAACAATCAAGTTAGAGGAATACTAATGTATGACACTAAATGGGATACGCATATAAAAATGTGTATTGTAATTCACTTTATTTCTTCGATTTGTTTTAATGTAGGCATGTGAAATCTTCCATATACTGATACCTGCTATCCACCCAAACAAACCATCAAATGCTCGGTCCCCAGCAGCAGAAACTCATCGGCACTTTTCTGTTTGAGCGATCCACTCCTACTTCCTGTCAATCTGCTTCTCCTCTCTTCTCCGCCACTTTAAAACCCACGAGCCAAACGCAACCTAAATCCACAGTTGTACGACAGCAAGCGTGATGTCTTTGTGTATAGCTCAAGGAGATGTCCTGCTGATACCTTGTGGGACAGCAGTGGACTTCCTCCTCAGTGGAAAACAGTAGATTTTCCTTTGATCGAACAAGCAGTGCCTCTAAGCAGGACCTGGTACATTTCCCCTGATCTGACACAACAACGATTAAAGTTTCAACCCAGACATCGTGCAATTCGACCGAAACCACGCCCTCCTGTCTGCGGTCAGAATTAAAGATAACAAGGCCTTACAAATCATTGCTGTCTACACCGCTCCATGGAGAGCATCGCCATGTTTGAGCCACATCCGAATCACAGTTCATGTCATGCATTCACTCATTCATTAAGTCACCTCTACATGGCTGTGATCAGCAGCTTAGCATGCATTCCTCTCGTTTATGTGAAGGACTGGCCCACTGTAACAACCATCAAGGTTCACACTCTACAGGCCAGTCGCAACTTTCTTTACATCCATCTTTGCACAAATAGTATGTCAGGTAAAAGAGAAAAAAAAGGAGATGATGCAAAACCAGGGCTCAGGGCAATGCATGCAGTTTGCCCTGCAATGCTGGCACCGTTAGCATTTGACTTGAAAAAGATGAGTATTTCTTTGTGGCCATTAATAGCAGGTTGTATGCAGCTGCCCACAGCCACTGCTGCTAGTGCAAGGCTTTGTAATGTAGGCAAAGCTGATGAAATCCACTCACTGGAGGAAAATAGAACAACCATCAACTTTTAAACAAAATAAACACAATTTTTTGGAGGGTTTACAGTACACATAGAAGTAATGTATAGGCTTTTTAAGTTGATTACCGTCCCAAAGCATAAACAATGTGGATGTACATAAATGAGGACAGCTAGATGTAAGCATATTTATTAAATCAATGGTTTGAATGGATTTTTTTCTCTCTTTTTGCGTGTAGTGAGATGAATTGTACTTATTTATTTATCTATTCTGCTGTAAAATGGAATCAGCACCATATCCTTGTAATGATTGAGTGCAGCAATAGGGACAAGGGAGGGGGGGAATACAACAAGGGCAGTGAAATAAAAGATATTCTGGAATGATTTTAAACTAGTGTCTTGTTTCTTTTTTGTCGTGGTATATTGGATGCTGTTTGCATACAGGTTTTATTTTGAAAGGTTTCCCTGGAACTGTCTTGATGCTGGTATGAAAAACCAACTGGACTGTTCTCAGAAGAAGTACTCATTTACCTAAGTAAAAGTACCAATACAATGTACATGTGTAAAAATAGTCAATTACAGGTAAACGTCATGCATTTAAAATCATCCTTACATTAAAGTTGTTTTTTTAATGACTGACATTGTTTTATATTAAATTATTAGATTGTTAATACGGGTGCATCAGTACATATTTAGCATTTTGGGTGGAACTATAGTTTTAACTTCATATACAGTTAGTTTAGTCCAGTGGTTCCCAACCTATGGCTTTAAAGGGTCACAAGATACATCTGACTGTGAGATGATTAATGGGGCAGGAAAGCTTTTTTTTTTTTTTTTAATATATATAATAAAGATAATAATAATAGTGGATTTTTATAAAAGAGTACCATTTGAGAAGTTTAGAGGGAAAATGCAAGATAGGACAACACTCCAATTATTTTTTTTATTGCCACAGAAGTTTAGAGGGAGAAATTGGTAATTTGTGGAAAATTATTATTTGAAAATCTACTAAATTGGTCTCGTGTAGCACACTCATTTTAATTACTAATGTGTAATTAATTATTTTATAGCCTAAAAATATTTAAATAGAAAATAATCGCTTTTTCCCCCCAATACATCCATGTAATGTGACACAGCGACTCAAATTGAATACCCAAATGTATAACTACACAGACCCACAGGAGACACCTCATGATCTTCTTCTAGCTTCTTCTATATTTTTTTTCTAAGCTAAATATTGTAGTTTAATCTAGTTTTTTGAGTAAATGTAGCCCACTACAGACCAGAAAGTAAATATCTTGTTGTCAACTATTTCCAGTTATGATATTATTACTACTGTTGTAATAAGACTTCCGTTGAAGACTTTCAAAATAAAATTTTTAAAAAGTCTATAGATAGGAGTGGGCGTTGTCTTTTGCGCGGATTTAAATCGTCATCAGCAGTTTATTGACTGCAGGTGTGCTCGGCTGCTAAGCAACGTGCACGAGAACAGACAGGATAAGTTTCAATATTGTTTAGTATCCAGTGTCTTTACGAAATAATATTAGGCTAACGTTGCACATTTAGGTACATGTGTTAGCAACAGCTCCTCTGACGTTAGGACAGCGTCAGTTTTGGACTATCATCGACCGACGTCAGTTTAATTTGAAAATGGGTCGAGTAAGACTCAGTGGATTACCTAAGAAACGAGATACCCCCCTGAAACCAGAACTCAGCAGACGAGGCAGTAAGAAATAAACACACACACACACACACACGCACACAGCTCAGCTTTAATGTAGGCTACATTGAAAATTAGGTGGGTCTGTTTTCCTTTATAGAAGTTAAGTTTAGTTTTGAGCTTCTGTGCTCAATTGCACTTTATTTGTATAATAAATGATCAATGTCACTTTGTCAGCATTCATTACATTAATTTATGTTTCTCATTTTAGTGTTTAATTGTTTATATAAAAACTATTTCAATGTAGTCAGTGCATTAGGAGAAAGCCTATCTGTCTTGTTAAATGCAGGTAAATGAATTAATGAGCTGCATCTAGTACTGTCCTTTACATTGCTTCTTCTAAATTTTCAGAGTGCACGAGACTTCTGCCCAATAAACTTTATGAAGCATTTCCAGAGGAACCTGAGGAGGAGATGAAGGTCCCCACTGTCAAACCATCCAACACAGCGTTGGTGAGTATTCTGACTATAGGGAGATATTTGATATCTTCATAATAATAATATTGACATGCATAAACCACGTTCTCTATGGGAATGCTGGATAAATGGCACAGTATGAGATAAGGGCCGAGGTCCTATAGCTAAAACAACAAATAAACAAACAAACAAACATTCAATTCATAAAGGTCCTCATCTTTCTGGGATGCTAGAATTATTATTTTTTTTAAATACTTTTTATTTATTGAATCATTTTGTTCTCCATTATATAATAATAATAATAATAATAATAATAATAATAATAATAATTAAATAAGTACGTGAAAAATAAATAGAAATATGTTAAAATAATAATCATAATCATAATAAAGGGAAGTAAATAATATAATAAGTACTAACAAATTAGAAGGTTACCATATAGGAACCATAATAGTTCTCCACAAAATAAAACTTACTTCCCCAAGGATGAGGATGGGATGCTATTAATTTCAAGTTTTTTTGTTTCAAGGTCTCTCAAACTGTTTCTCTCTCTCCTTATCCTTTACACACACAGATGAGCATTAAGCCTATCCACTGCAAATCTGTGTTACACTTGAGCAGCCCTGCATTTACTGAAAATCCCAGAGACAACACCGTCTCTCCTGCCACGCCGGCAGCTAATAAAAAATCTGGCTACCGAGTGTCACCAGCAGGTCGCCCGACCATTCAGATGACTCCCGAGCCAGAGGCTTTTAAAGAAGAGCAAAACATGGTGACTCTGGAAAGCATCAAATCTTCGAGTATGGAGTCAGACATAACTTTCAGCTCTGATGATGAGGAGGAGGAGGAGGAAGAGGAAGAAGACTGTCACTCCTCTGCCTCTCCCAGCAGTCTTCCCTCTCCAGAGATCTTCAGAAATGAGAGCTATGGTGTGTGTGCATTTTTGTTTATTCACAACCAGAATATAAGGTTATTATATTCTATATTTTAATCCTCTCCTCTTCTTCTTTCTCCTCTCCTCTTTTCTCATCTTCTCTTCTCTCCTCCTTTTCTCCTCTTATCTCCTCTTTTCTCCTCTCCTCTCCTCTTCTCTTCTCCTTTTTCCTCTCCCCTTCTCTCCTCTTTTATCATCTCCTTTTCTCCACCCCTCTCCTCCTTTCCCCTCTTCTCTTTTCTCCTCTCCTCTCTCTCTTCTCCTCTCCTCTTCTCCTTTCTCCTCTCCTCCTTTCTCCTCTTCTCTTTTCTCCTCTCCTCACATCTCCTCTTCTCTTTACAGTGGAAACATTGACTTTCCCCATTAAGGAGGAGCTACTGGGTCTCCATCTTCACGTGAAAAACTCCACCTTGCTGGATGTGAGCCATGCGGAGACCATCCACATGCATCACCCCCCCAACATTTCTAATATCATCGGTAATAGTGTGAGAAAATCCCAAACATGTTTCTTATTCTTTAATAAAATGGCAAACTGTAGGTGTCGTAAGAAATTTGGTTAGTACAGTTAATTTTGTGGAATATTTAGACCTCAAGGTTTTTATTTTTGGATGTTACTTTAAAGTATGATATTGCATATGCTATGATAATGCATAGGCTATAATAAAATAATCTTTTAAAAATGTAAAAAGCATACAGTGTTAGTTTCGTGATGCTTGGGCCTTTCACAATAGTTATAATAACAATTTTAAAAACACATGTCCGAGTGTTAGTAGTATGTATCTTAAACAGTCTGCAATTTGATGAAAATGAAACCTTTGTCTGCAGAGGCTTCTTCAATTCTTGCTGAAAAGAACTGTGACACCAAGTGAGTTTTGTCAGTTGAATTTCTTTTTTGAAAAGTCACTTAACTTGCACCATTTCCAAAATTCCTAATAATATCTTGAATGCTGATACTTTTGTAATGGGGGACCCTCAGAGGGAATCAAACCACTAACACAGAAAGATATAGTGTAGCTGCATGCCCAAAATCTAACCCAATGTCTTTTCTCTTTGAAGCAAAACCAGCGGACCTGAAGCTGAGACCAAAATACATATTGACTCATTTAAATCAGGTAAAGACTCATTAATTGAGATGTGTATCTTAATCAAACTGTACCATATCATAATGCACCAAATAATATAATAATTTGTTAATGTTTTTCAATCCTCAATCTGTAGAGAAGGCCTTCAAGTGGAAAACCCCACCAACAGTAAGAAAGTCACTTGGCTATCTATCACATGTAATCTGAAATATGATGTACACAATTACATTTTTGTTTAAATCAGTAAGAGGGATTATGGTCTGGATGGTCAAATATAATTTTGCTCCCTCAGCTCACCAACAGAAGGCCCATTTTGTACAAGAAGAAGGTATGGTTCAAAAGCCCCCTCGTGCAAGGAAAAGACACACCAAACATAAAATTAACCACTCACAACGCCAGTGAGCCAGCCCACACGTCCAGCCTGGCTGAGCAGACGCAGCCTGACACGGGCTCATCCAGAGCCGGTGAGACCAATTCTATAGAAGAAGCATTACGACTGACGGTGACGTTGAAAAGGCCTGTAAAAAGTAACCTGGAGAAAGCCAAGATATTTGATTTTATCAATGACAGTGACAGGGATGCGTTCTTTAAGAGGATGAGAGAAAGGTGTGTTAAACTCAGAAGTGCTCCTTTATTTCCTCTCACGGCTCCTAAGTACAAAGAACCTTCTGTCCTGTGACATCTGAAGCCAAAATATTGTATGTAAAGATTTTGGCTTTCTCCCATAATCTAGATCAAAGAGGACTGTATGTGAAATATCCTGTGGAAGAGGATACCTTAAAACCAGATGTATGGGGCAGTCTAAATGTCTGAAATGGAAAATGAAATGGTTTAATCAGTATTTGAATATAAATAATTCAAAGGGATGTCACACCCTGCCATGTACGGGTGCCTGCACACCACAGACTGTGCGAACATAGTATAAGTGACCTTTCACCTTTCATTGTTTCTCAACCTGGCCCTTATTTGTAGGCTATTACATAGCTTACTGTACAAACTGTGGCGCATGTAGGCTTACATTTGGTCGTGAAAATGCACTTGTAATACACACTGTAAGCACTCAAATGAGCACCAAATTTCCTTTTTTATTTTGCATAGATGCTATCAAACAAGTGTCAAAATGACCACTAGATGTCAGACCTGTATTCTTTTATAAATAGCCATGTTTTCTTTTCTCCTGAGAGTGATTGTTTTTCAATTTTACATGTGAAATATATATGCTGTTTGTGTTTATCTGTATTTTTATTCTCTCAGCATATGTGTCAATGAACACCGAATCTAAATGTTTAATGTAAGCTAAAAGTTCACATGTACGTTTATTTTACATTGTGGTTTTCTATATGTGTGAGTCATCTGTCTCTGCAATTTTACACACTCATGAGCGTCAGAAAAAAAAAAATTAATGTGCAATAAAATAAATGCATAAATAAATAATTATTGTTGGATACCCCTCTGTTCAGCACAACCCTGTCGTTTGCACTTCCTCGTGTGGGTCTTTGAGCGATATTGGACCGTGTCTTGCAAGCAGTTCAGCAATCGCACTTGTATGATTTCTGTGAATAATTTGCATGCTGTCACGATTCCCGACAAAACATCAACACAGCGAATCCACTGACCACGTGGTACCGGGCCAAAAATACCAGCCAATCAGGTATTTTGTAGTCCCGTCAGCCAATCAGAAAAATGTAGTGGGTTACCAAGCTGCTCCCGTGACTAATGCCTGTCATATGACTGTGACACCCATGGAGACAGTTACAAGGAACAAGATTTGCTCTCGGATTTGAAAAGAAAAAGAGACCTTCTGTACCGAATTTATTTTGGTACAAAATGCCTCCGACTCTCTTCCAGAAACTTTTCAACAAGAGAAATGCGTTTTCGTCGCCGCCCCCGAGATGTAGCAAAGAGGACCCAGCTTTCAGGTATTTTGTTTGTGTGTGTGTGTGTGTGTATGTATGTATCTGGTTTGTGTGTAACGTTGTACATTAACGTTATTTATGACTTTCCATATGGCTTCTGGAGACGTGACAGTTTTTTTGGCATGGTGAATATTTTGAACTCGCAGGCACTTTGCAAATCGATGTTGTATAGTTTTTGTTAATTTGAAATGGATGTCAGCAAAGTGTGGGGGGAGACGTGTTGGTGAGGTTAGCTAACATGCTAATGCTAGCTACCAGACGTTAGCGGGGCTGCTGCTGCACGCGCTCTCTTGTTGGGACTCGGCTTGCCTCATTAGCTAGCACTTCTTGCGCGTTTACACAAGTATTACAGCTCATGTGCTGGTGATGATAAAGTGTTAATAAGTTGACGAAAGACGCTTTCTCCCTTCCCGAAGTGTGGTATAACCAGCTAATCGGTAGCATCGCTTAGAAGTTTGCAGAAGCAGTGTCCTCCTTTTCCCTTTGTCTCCCCCGTGTCCCCCCTTTGTGTTGCTTTGGTAACGGCAGTTAAGCCTGCATGGTAGCAAGGAAACAACGAGGCAGCCGAGACAGTATAGTCACGCTCTTCTGTCGCTTATCGTGAGCTATATACCCCGATAACTTGGAGCAAAGTACAGCTGGCTTCTCTCCGTCCTGTGACGGCACTGTACTCTTCGCCAGTGCCGTCAGACAGCAGAGGAGGACACAGTGTGCTCTGTGTTGGAGCACATGTGATCACTTCAGTCGGTCACTGATGATAGACAGATCCACGACAGGCCGGGCTTCAGCCTCCGTAGACATACTATAGTCTGGGGATGCGCGATGTTAAAATGTTCTGATAATCGCTTGTGTTCAAAGCGGCCGACACGGATGTTTTTCGTTTCATGGAAATGTATGACATATCCTATGTCTAGTTTACAGCATCTTTATTTACACCAGTGATGCCCACAGCCACTGCCAGCACAATAGTATGTCCTGGTTTAGTATTGAACACTGCACTGGTGCAAACTAGACAAATACTTCATATATCTACTTGATACCAGTGATGTTTAGAAGAAATGCAAGATAGTATAATCCTGATTTTAGGACTCCACACTGCACTAATTGCAGGTGTTTTACAGCAGATGATCAGGAATTGGCCCCATTTCAAGTAGTAGAAGAGAATAACAATTTAAAACATCTGGACACGAAATGCATCATATTGTTGCATTAGGCAAAAATGTTCTCTGGATTGCGGTGACATGTTGGTAAAGCAGCCATTGCCCAATACTGACATACCACGATATTGTGCGTCCGTGGCAGACGGTACTGCTGCTTTTAAAATAGAGTAAGTCTAATGAAAGATTGGTCTAAAATGTTTTTTTTGCTCAGAATACAAGTCCATGCAGGTAAAGTATGACATATAATGTCATTATAAGCAATATAAATACTTGCTATTGAAATACCCAAAGGCTAAATTCAATCTGGCTGAGCAAGACATCATTTAGCTGGCTAGTAGGATACTAGATACTCCCTGAGTTGATTTGCAGTTTCCCTGTGTATCGTCACACACACATTCTGGGTCAGGGTCAGGTCTGCCACCAAGGGGAAAGTGCTCATTTTAGTTTTAAATACACTTCATTGGAAAATGTTGCTCTAGGCCTGCCCCATGGTGGATATTTAAAGGACCTGAAAGCTCACCTCCTTGTGGTGCTACTTGCACTTTGGCCCCTGTTTGTGCCAGTGCACGTTTCATGGCCATAAAGGTGCCCTGTTCCCAGTGATATAAATGATGTGTGTGTGTGTGTGTGTGTGTGTGTGTGTGTGTGTGTGTGTGTGTGTGTGTGAGAGTGAGTGAGTGAGTGAGTGA
>JAOVVB010160284.1:0-11636 GCA_028570985.1 Heterobranchus longifilis | reverse complement strand
TAAAGCAGTATTTACCTGGTTAAACTATTCTTTATCAAAGCACTCGTATATATCAAAGCATATTTCCCCATAAAAAAATAATGGAAACTCCAACGATTTGTTCCACAGCCCAAAAATATTTATATAAAAATGATTAATTTAAAATATAAAGTAAAGTTAAACAAATTAACCTGCACTTTACCTTTAAAAAGAACCATGGCGGTAGTGATTGAGACCAGAGAAAGGAGAGGACGAGGAAGGGGGGGGCTATGATGACTTTCACGCACGCACACACACACACACACACACACCAGTTTACAGATAGAGACTCTCACTCACACAAGCGTGTGACACAGACCCACAGACACACACGCACACATCAGCTTGCCGATAGAGCCAGAGAGAGGAGAGGGGGAGGAAGGGGGCTGCTGTATAGGGCATTTTTTTACACACACACACACACACACACTATTGTGTGTGTGTGGCTATTTGGTGTTCCCAAATTGTCCACAGTGTGTGAATGAGTGTGTAAGTGTGTGTCCTGTGATAGATTGGCATCCCATACAGGGTGTATCCTGCTTCATGCCCTAAGTCTCCTGGGATAGGCTCCAGGCCCACTGCGGACATGTACATAGGATGATGCAGTATAGACAATGAGTGAGTGAGTGAGATTTCAGAATAATGAAAAACAACAAAAACTATGTGCAAATAATTTTTATCATAAAAGTTATGATTTATTCATTTATTCAGTTCAATTTCATTTATACAGTGGAACCTTCGATTACAAGCATAATTTGTTCCGGAAGCATGCTCGTATATAAGAAATAATGAAAACTCATATTATTCGTTCCACAACCCAAAAAATAAATATATAAAAATAATTAATACAAAATATTAAGTAAAAATAAAGCAAATTAACCTCCACTTTACCTTTGAAAAAAGTAAAAATAAATCCCTTTTGCTTTAAACATTATATCCTCACTCACTCACTCATTTTTTTAATCCTGTATACAGGTTCGCGGGGGCCTGGAACCTATACCAGAAGACTTGAGGCATGAGGTGGGGTACACTTTGGATGTGTTGCCAACATATCACAGGGCACATACACACACTCACATGCTCATTCATGCACTACAGGCAGTTTAGGAATAGCAGTTGGCCTAACCAGCATGTCTTTGGACTGTGGGATGAAACCGGAGAACCCAAAGGAAACCCCCCGAGCACGGGGAGAACATGCAAACTCCATGCACACAGACCCCAAGGGGGGAATTGAACCCAGACCCTTGAAGTGCAAGGCCACAGTGCTAACCACTAAGCCACCGTGCCTCCTAACATTATATACATTATACAGAATAAAAACATTATTGAAACATTGAAAATTAAAATAAATTCCTTGTAGTGTATTTGTTTCTGTTTAGAATATTATTGTCTGAACTTTTCAAATATATTCAGATTAAGTCGCATCTCTAGATCCATAATCAGAATTTTGAAAGCTTTTTATTGTAAAATTGTTCTCTATTAACACATTTCTATTTTAACAACACAAATTCAGTTTAAAGCCCTTTTTCCTGATGAGCCACACTAACGAATATTTTTTTTAATGGCCACACAGATTTTGGAGTTATGTGATTGATACTATAATAATGTCTGTGTCACTGCTGCGCTGAGAATGGTCTACTACACTGATAATACCGAAAAACATCACACACTCATAGAAATTGTAAGTCACTGTCATCAGCTTGTCTGACAAAACTACCTTCAGACTTCTGTTATGAATGAGTTTGTTTTTTTTACAGTAATGCATGGCTAGAACATGGTAACCTTTACTCTCCCAGGCTGGTATCTGTTTTGTACAAGATTGTTTGTAATGAGTAAGGATTGGTAACTGTATTGAAAATCAGGTAAAATTAAAAAGAGTGAATAAATGAATTATTGAATGAATGAAGTGTACCTGATTGTCTGTGGTTTATTTTATGATCACAAAAAAGAAATGTTTTATTGCAGTTGTAAATATATGTTGCTATTTGTAAATACATTTGAATAATACTACAGTACGTGCTGAATAAAGCTAGACGCATAACCTCAGATACTTACCTTATCAAGGAAACCAGAGTGTATTTTTTATCTTGCTCAACCTCACAGATACAAGATGTTGCATAATGTGTCCCTTAATTATTACTTGCCATAATAGCTGTAGAATGTATGCACAGGAGATAAACAAGATTGGCTGGTTGCTGACTCAAAACAAACCTTTACTGATGAGAAGGGCCAGATGATATCAGCAGTAATTAGAAGTTGCTTTAGACAGGCATGCTGCTTTGGTCTCAGCATCTACACTCACCAACCAGTTTATTAGAAACACCATACTGATAATGTGTAAAACCTTTCTTTGCTCTCAAAATATCCCAGTTCATTGTTTCATTGATTCCACAAGATGATGAAAACATTTCTATTCAATTCTTGTCCAAGCTGATGTGACTGCATTGTATTGCAAATCTGTCAGCACCACTTTCATGCTATGAGTATCCCATTCTTTCCCATCCCAAAAGTGCTTATTGGGCTCAGATCTGGTGACCGGGGAGGCCATTATAGTACACTGAGTTTATTGTCATGTTTATGAAACCAGTTTGTGTAATGCTGAAGGTCGCACAACAGGCAAACCCGCATGCAGCTACATTTCCAAATAGGCAGACCCGTGGTTACCCTCATATATGGTTGCTAGGTGCATTATGGTTGCTCTGATTACCCTGAACCCTCTGACTCACAGAGCTCACTATGTGTCAATTGATAATTTAAAATTTATTTAAAATTCAATTGATCATTTTTAATCAATCATATTATTTTAGATGTAGACCCTGGGAGTAGAGTCTGGTGATTCTGGCCTATCACCTGTCACACTGCTACCTGTCTATTCTACGCATAATTTTAGTTATTTAAGGATCTCCCACAGGTCTGTAATATACAGTACTTGCGGTAGTAGCCAGCAAAGTGGGCAGGCATTACTTACAGCACAAAAGTGCTCTACTACATACAAGAAAAAATAAATACATATGACCCTTAACTCATACAAACCTGTTTGTGTAACGTCGCAGGTTGTACAACAGGTGTGCAGCTACATCGCAGATTTGCAGGCAGGCAGACCTGCGGTTACCCTGACACATTGTGGCTAGGTTCTAGGTTGCACTGATTACCCTGGAGATAATCATAGGAGATGGGCAACACCTGGGCAAATGCCTATATAGGCCTCCTAGATTCAAGAAGTGAAAAAAGAAAAGAAAAGAGTTGTAATGGAAAGAAAAGGGAAAAGGACGTGCTGAAAAGGAAAGAGAGAAAAAGTGTTGAAAACATCTGCAAAATCACTCTCGCATTCTACCGCTCAAAATTCTCCCCTCCTAAGCCCAGCACTGGGCTTCTACACACATAATATACTGAACTTGGTGGCCCTTTAACATCCCCATACTGTCACTCATAGCAGTTTGTGACATCATGCCTTTCAAACTCCAATTTTGGTCTTAGAGAACATTACCTTAATGTTGAATTTTTCAACTCCTACTAGCAGACTGGCAGATATTATAACACTTTGGCCACCAGAAGGATGTTGACCCTACGCACTGATTAACATTTTGTCTATTCTGCAACCAGACACTTGGTGTTTGCTCATGCCCTAGATGATAATGATCTTCTCATCTTCAGTGTTTATGTTTGCTAGCAAAATTATGCCTCTCTGACTTTTAATAATTAAAAATGTCTGCAACATACTATTGAATTTATTTTATCTTGTCACTCAAAGTGTGAGTTCTGGTCATCACGTTGTTCTGTACATGCACACACACAGTAAATCATTCCACTTGGCAGAATCCATAATATCTTTTTTTGAAATACGAGCAGCTAGTCTTATCATACAGTTAAAAGAGCGCATAAGTCGCATTGATATGCTTTCTAGTTTTATACACTGCTTGGCCAATAAAGTCACCACCTGGACTTAACTAGGCATATAGTTAAGAGCGTTCTATTGGATAATTAACGCAGTAATTAATATGGTTCAGCTGGCAAAAAGTTATTTAACACTAACTGACACAGTGAGTAGCTTCTCAGTTCTTAAACAATGTCAGAAGACTTAACCTCTGATTGTGGAAAAGATTTTACTATGGTTCATAAGGGTCAAATTGCACTGCATCAATCAAAGAACTGGCCAATGAAAAAACTAGGAAGGATAGTGGTGAACTACCATCTTAGAGGAAGAACTGTGGTCAGAATTTTTTTTAAGGATCATTATCTGAGATTACATGAATGTTTGGAGAATCAAATAACAGTAGAACTCATGTGTTAAACCAAAAAGAAGTGTTGAAAAGAAAATATAAGTTGTGTTAAAAAAAAGAGAAAGAGTTTTGCTGTAAAGAGAGGTGTTAAAAAGAAGAGAGAAAGAAGCGTCATTTTGAAATAATTTTCACACATCAGTTTAACACAAGTTTAATTTATTTGATATTTCTAATCCTTTCCCTCATCTACTCAAATGTGAAGTGTAAGGGAAAGTACAAAATTATGATCTAAACACTAAATGCACTTTTTTTAGCACAACCTGGTGATTTAAATTTTATATCAATTTAACTTGCTATACACAGCAAAAAATATATAGTTATGTGCAATAAAAATAAGAAGAAGCAGATTCACTTATGGTTGTTTTAGGTCGTTTCTGTGACCAAAGAATAGTAGTAGTAATAATAATAATAATAATAATAATAATAATATGTGAGTTCTACATTTTTGTGACATCATTCCAGACATCATTTTGATTTCCATTTTGATTTATACACATTCACATTTCATAAAAATGTCCATAATTTCTTTTGATGTGTAAAGCTACTTTGCAACAATGACAATTGTTAAAAGTGCCATACAAATAAAGTTTAATTGAATTTAAATATTCTGGTAGCGGTCAAATTTACATATTTAAAAAGTAATGCCAACAATGGTTCTGTAGGACCTATCAAATGCACAGTTTTATGTTTGAAGCCTAAAACATAGATCTCCCGGACATATTTTTTAATGTACATGCAAATATACAGTACTTGAGCAGCCGTCAATATATGCTCTATGTGTGGACTGAATATAACATTAAACATAACGTATACCATTAATATAACGTATAATCTTATAACCATATAGGCCTCTATTAGGCAGATGTAGATGAAGAATGAAAAAAATGCACTTGTAGTTGTTGTTAAATATATAAGGAAAATAATTAAGGGCAGTTTAACTTGTTCCTGATACAGTAATTTGTTGAGATCTAGTAAAAAAAAAATTTTAATCTAATCATTATTGCTTATTATAGAACTATGAATGCTTAATATAGGACTACTCTAGCCAGCCACTAGAGGGCTTCAGAGGCATTTGGGTACAGTGTTTTTTCTCTTATTTAGACATCCACATCAATGTAAAGGACAGTGACGTCGTTAGGTCCTAAGCCCGGAATATTTTCACCTTGAGGTGGCGATGTTTTACAGCAAAGCATCAGACAAGACTTACAGAGAATGACAGAGCGGAATTTTACCTGCACTCGGCGTCTGAAGGAGGGGGAGGCACAGAGCTCATAAAAAGCCCCGGTTATTAAAAAAGCAAAAAAATAATAATAATAATCTAGCCTTCTAGGCTATTTTATAAAGAAAAATCTATAAAAACTGCCTGGTTACTGAAGTTACGGTTCTGTCTCTCCTTCAGTTCAGTTCGGGTAAAATAGGCTTCACTGGCATGCAGATAATAACCAGTATTGCCAAAGCGCGTCGGCTAATTTTGACAGTAAAATAATAAAAACACAACAGTATTGTTAACTATATTGGGATAATAAAGAAAGTTTTTTATCAGATTCAGAGGTTAGACTTGCTCATATTACAGTGGATAAACTGTGCCATCTCCATATAAACAGGAGTATTGTAATCTCTCTGTCTCTCTCTTAAGACAACGTATACCGTGTATTATACAGTAGTTCTCCCTGTGCACAAAACTGGCAATGTCCCTAATTATTTCAAGACTATCTGTCTGGTTTTAATTAATCTAAAGAACAAAAATGGCCCAAACTAGGGAATTTTCAAGTGAATTGTGAACGTCTGTGGTGAATTTATATACATGATCTTCAGGAAACCATCAAGCAGGCATGGATTGAACAAGTGACATCAGAGTACTGCAGACGTCTTTTTGACTATGCCGATCCAGCTGGTTTTAAATAATAAAGGACATCATATTAAATATTAATTGTTCTATAGCAGTTTTATTGCATAAAATAACAAATTATTCTTATTATCTTGATAGTCATAATTTTATGAATTTGAAAATGTCATTAAAACACTAAAGTTCACTTTTGTTTTAATACTTTTGGCTACGCCCCTGGTACAGGATGTCCCTAAAGTCACCCCTCCAAAGTACGAACACACATCATTTTATACTAGATGTCTGTTTACAAAAAATGGCAATCATATATGGGGTGTTTTGTAAACTAAATATTTAATACATGTTGAATTTTGAGACACCCTGTAGAACAAAATTTAGAGTCTACACATACCTGATAAAATTAAAGGTTCTAGTGATGAAAACCTTAAGCAAATTACATCGTCATATTTTGTTTAACACATTTCCTTGGTCATGTTCAGACACATTCATGATTCTTGTTTCTGCTTTATTTGCTTCTTTTGAGTGGCCTTCAACAAATCATCTGCACTTTCATCTGAATTAAATGTCTGACATTTCAGACATGGTGATTTTAGGGATTTTTCAGCAGCAGTCAAATAAAACCAAAAAGATCCTAAGAGCATTCTGCACATACAGCAGGGGTTTATCTGGGGTCTGTAGACTTTTTATATCTACAGTAAAGCCATTGCATTTATACAACTGAGACTCATTTTCAAGTTTATTATGAACAAGAACTGAAACTGTTGCCCTGGATCTGCCTGATTTTATGTATTGCACGCTGCCACTTGATTGACTGATTTCATAATTGCATGTATCACAAAAGGTACAGTACATGGGTTTCTAATAAAGTGACAGGTACATTATAGAACAACTAATTTATAATATATAATACATACTGATTTAAGTCTGACAAAAAAGTCATCATATCTACTAATCACATATCTACTACTAAAAGCTGATTTAAGGATGTGGTTTAACTTTAATGTGGTTTCTGACAGGTGTTTTCTGTTTCATCTGACTGTTAACACTGAAGAACCTTAACCTTAACAACCTCAAGCATTTCCATTCATTATTTTCTTAATCCACTCTGCATATGCTGAAATCTCAGTATAGACATTAGGCACGTTTGGATAGTTACAGTTGTTCTTGAAATTGAAGGACACAATACCCACTGCAAGACCACTGCATACCAGAGGCCCACCAGAATCACCCTGTCAATACAGAAAAAAATAGCACTTTGTTTTGTTTCAGCCTTCTACGTGTTCAAGAAAAATATGAAAACAAACATATCTCTGTTATAATACCTGGCATGCTCCACTTTTGGTTCCATAGCCTCCTGCACACAGAACGTGTTCCGGGAGATCTACTTCAACTTTATTCCACTCCTTCTTACAGACTGTCATATTTATGGTTGACACATCAGCCACATAAAGGTCATTCGTAATTTTCTGGTTTTCAGTTTTTCCCCATCCAGCAACCTGGCACTTTGTATTAGGCTTGATTCGTTTGCTTTTGCCTGAGGTTTTGATTATTTTTACATGTTTATCCAACTTGACTTTCTGTGAAAGCTTGTTTTTGAACAGAATTGACATTAAAATTAAGGACTAAAAGAACAGGGCTTTTGGTGTAATGATGATTATCTAGATTCAATATTGTAATTATTTAGTGCAGTTTATTAGTTAAGTGAATATAATTTAAATGATTAGTCTGTACCTTCAGGAGCATGATGTCCCACCCCAAACGGGGATTCTTGAATGATGGGTGTAGGTGCTTGCTTTCCACTGCATACTTTTTCAGACTGCTCTTGTTCGAATCGATGTTCTGACTCCCGATGACTACACTGAGGTCACTTTTGTTAAAGAATAAGGCAGATGTCTTGTTATATTGAAACAAATAAATCCACCCACATATGCTTGTTAAGAAACACACAATATAAGTAGCCTACCTTTTGTTACAGTGGGCAGCAGTGAGCACAAACTTGGGGTTTATAAGGAATCCTCCACATATATGCTTGCCATTCAACTGCACAGATGCCATGTACTGCAGTGAGTTTTTCTTGGCTTTCCTGCCATTGATGATTTCCTCTCCGTGCGTGGCTGGGAAAATTTTTATTATTCTAGTAAGATTCTGATTTAGTTTGACTTGCAATTTTCTCATATTCACATACATTAAAATGAGTAGATGAAGAAAGTCAACATAAATTCACAATTTATGTATTTTAAGTAGAAGGAATAAAAAAAAAATCGATAATACAAATTTAGCCCATTAAAAACTATCCACATTATATTAGTACTGTATGTGCTATAATCTTTGCGATATTTTGATGTTATTCAGAAAATTGGATTAGTCTATTCACATGCATGGGAGCAAAAAAGTAGATAAATATAGTTATATAGTTATTAAATCCCAATAACAATATGTAACACGAAGTAAAAACAACATTCCAGGATCTTAGGATTTAGAGAAAAAAGAGAACAGTAAAATCCAGTTAAATTAGTATGTGTAGTATTTTTTAATATTATGCAGAAATGAGTTCTTACCATTAAACCTGAGGATGCTGAAAGCTCCTGTAAGCAGCAGAATGTGCAAAACCTTCATCATGAAACTAACATTCACCGTGTCACAGATTCACATGTCTTAGTTAAAGCTTGGCGTGTGACCTTTTCGTTGTGGTTTTTCTCTTTATTTGGCAGTTATGTTCAGCCCACTTTGCTTAGAGTGAGTGTTAGCTTATGGAGGTGTGACTCATTTAAATTACTTCAAAAATCTGACCAAGCACTTATGAAACTTCATATTAAAACATGCACTGTCAATGCAGTATTTTTACAATATGCAATGCTTCTTTAACTATTATTATAAAAAAAAAAAAAAATTGACATCCAGTTTGAATTTGTGCATCTGTGTATTATAAATGAGAGTAGTAAAAGGAGGCAACTCAGTCAAAAAGAAGCAGGGGTTTGTAAAAGCCTTTGGTGAGTGGTTTAGAGTACAGGTTTTTTTTAAAGGCAGATGAAAATAAACTGTTTCTAAAGCAGGTTATTTTAGTCAGCAGAGGTTTGCAACAGGGCTGATGTGACACATCTGAACCTTTCCAAATATTTATTTTTGTTTTGTCCTTTGTTGTTTCTGTCCACAGAGTTGTGGTTGTGTCTGTGTCTTCATGTGCTCTGTGTTAAGTGGCGAGAATGAAATGGAAAATTGCATCTTTGTTTTGTTTGATTAAAAATTTGTCTTTCTGTGCACCTCAAGGACTACAAATTATTCTACTAGGAAAACTGCCCTGAGTCTGCTCTGATTTTTGAAAACAAGGGTTCTGATCATACATGGGACAGAATCATTTACATTTTATGAGCGGCATTCTAGTAAAACCGGAGCTTGTAATGAAATTTCTCTGAAATCGATTGACACTTACAGAAGACTTCAAGCACAGTACAGTGGTCAGACTGTTTACTGAAGCTGCAGTAAAATATTTGAATAGTGCAAACATTTTAAAGAAAACTGTAGATTTGTGTATAATCATCTCAGCTGTGGTGGCTTAGAGCCCATTGCAGGCATTCTCATGAACATTCAGCAAGTCGAACACCTGATCCTTGAAAATCGATGGATACCTTGTCACCAGCTTGCAGAAGAGCTGCAGTGTCTATAGAAACTGTACCCACAATCATTCGTGAACCTCTCTCGCCCATTATAGAAACTTAGCCTAGAGTTATTGCCACATCACCCTAACAGTCTTGACCCTGCTCCAAGCCATTTCCACATGTTTGGGCCATAAAAGGAGATCCTGGAAGGCCAGCGTTTTAGAAGTAAAGCAGGCAGTCTCATCATGGCTCTGACATACTGAGAACATTTTCTACCCTGATGATATTCAGACACTAGTGAAACACTAGTATAAGTACATTAGTATAGCAGGGGATTTATATAGAGAAATAAAGGGAGTTTTTACTCTTATAACTGTGTTTGCAATCAAAAGTTCTTCAGTCAATTTGAACGGCACTCATACATTTACTGCATTTGGCAGATTATCTAACAAAGTACAATTTTTTTTTTTTTAACTGATGAAATTAGTGAACATCATGTGTGAAAAGTAAATAGTATTATTTAAAACTTTTAGTAGCTACAAACCTGTAGCTACAATTTGACTAGCCTGTTTTGTTTGCTGTTTGAAACGATACGTTAACATGAAACAGCGGAAAATAAAAATAAAAATAAGCATATAAACCTTATTTTACAGGCCAAATTCACCTTACCATGCCTTTTCCATATTAGATACCTTCTAGGCAATTAAAGCTAACACTATATACTATTAAATACAAGTCTTTGCTTATTACAGCATATTAAAACACTTTCTGAGGTAGAGCCTGTGTTACTCATACTCGATTTTAACTGCAGTCTGGTGGCTTATTCAGGTTTAAATGCACATGAATAGCTTTTTTGATAATTTGTGAGTCTACTTGTTCGACTGAATAGAAGAAGAAGAGACATTTAAGTACTTAAATAAACATGTAAGTCATAAAGTTTATTTTTCTTGAAATGATAATTCGGGTTTAAATTTCAACACCTGATTAAAGTATAAATATGACAAAATAATACTTAAATATTGTAGGAAAATAAAATTACAATTACAATATTAGAATTGCATATATTCTTAGTGCCTTAGGACAGGGAGTCTAAAATTTGGTAGGGAAGTTTAGTAAAAATCTGAAAAGAAAGTATAGTACGGAAGTAAGGCATGGTGGCTTAGTGGTTAACACTGTCGCCTTGTACCTCAAAGTCCTGGATACGATTCCCGCATCAGGTCTGTGTGCATGGAATTTGCATGTTCTCCCAGTGCTTAGTGGGTTTCTTACATGTTCTTTGGTTTCAACCCACAGACCGGAGACATGCAGATTAGGCTAATTGGCATTTCCAAATTGCCCGTGAGTGTGTGTGTGAATGTTGATCAGAATTCCTACCATAAATGTACAAATGGGGATAAATACTTTGGTCACCATTAGCCTGCATGGTCCCTAGTCGGACTACAGAGGTTCCTAGATGGATGGATGATGCGAAAAGCATCCATATATTCTTATAAATAAGTATACTGCAATCCCCCCCCCCCGCCTTATTTAATCTGTAAACTTAATAAATGTTGTATAATTACTGTATATAGTGTTTTTGTACAGTGTTTTTTTTTTAATGTCACTCTTTGAGCTACAAACCAAATTCTTTATGTGTGTCAACATACTTGCCGAATAAAACCCGATTCTGATTCTGAGAACATACCAAAAGTGTGACCTGAAGTGCATGTGGTACAGTTTGTGCTCTATCACACACTACAAAGGTACATTAGAAGACTCTGTGGACAGTGACTGCCTCACCTGATGAGCTGGCCACCTCTTATGCCTGGGTTAAAGCAAGCAACACCTTCCCTGAAGTGGTCTGCAACAGCTGTCCCTGATATGATCTGTTCCTTTAGGACTGTGATGCACAGTGTT